>BQNB010042826.1:0-45886 GCA_026074375.1 Tanacetum coccineum | reverse complement strand
TACTACTTCTCGGTTTTATTGATCTTGTTGATTTTTAGACTTATATATATTTTATATTTTATCATATATTATATATTTAGTGTAAAATTCTGCAATCAGTTCGCTTGAAGAGATGTTCCCTTCCAATTTTATCAACCTGAGATAAATACATTTTCAGATAAGTGAACTCTGAAACCCGGATCGGACCAACAAAGCATAATGTCACCTAAGACTAAACTGGACCGTAGACCAAAATTGATTAAAAGGGTGGACCGAAATACCTCTTCCAGGAAAGTGAGAGCATGAACTCCTCTAAGATTGACCATTATACACTCGATATTCTTTCCTTTCCTTTCCAATATAGAAACGATATATATGTAATTATGAAGGGGTAGGGAAGAAGTCCTTACAGCAGCCGCTAATACTACAACAGTCACTTAGTCACTTGTATTCGTATATGAGCTCCTTAAATTCTTTCCCCGAAGCAATTACGTATATGAACCCAATAGCTTTTGGTGCTCAATCAACTGTTTTTAAGCCTGCCTACATATTAAAGTGAACGAGTTAAAAGTTGAAAACTGATTATAAGTATATCTATAAACATGTGTTTTCTAATAAACCGAAAAAGAAGAAAGAGATCTAGCTTTATTTTCGTTGAAAATTGACACATTTTTCGTTGAAATTCATTAATGTCAAAGGTGAGTAAGCCGTTATGAAGTTATCTTTTGTGGAAGAACAGAAATGCACGATTACTGTGCAAATGTCGTTGGAAACTATTCAAATACATTAGATTAATGAGCTTCGAGTGGAAACATAGGAAGTCGTCGCAATAAGTGTCCGTTTAAAATACGCACAAAGTTTTAAGAAATCTCACTAACTACACTCTACATCAATCAAATATCATCTCTTTCCACTCCAAAACTCTTTGTTGGTCCATGTAAATCGTGTAATATCTGCTATATCAACCACGAAACCCATTTGGCATGCTATTAACATCATTTGTACTTTTCAATACTGTATAAATCTTATTAGAAATGAATCAAAGATTTACAAAGGATCCCAGTTGTTTGCGGACCAACAACCGGGATATTGAATGACATATAAAACTCTCATTGTTCATAGCTTTGCTTATAAACCAATGAGAGGAGGACCCTAACACTAGAATTCTATGTATTATCTTTGGTGTCTAGAATCTCTAACCATCTCTATACAAGAAGTCACATATATATAGTGGGAAGTGCAAAGCTTCTCTTGGAAGCTTTCACTAAAGTACAAAGTGAATAGTTATTTTAACTATTCACTTTTTAGCAACTTTATGCTTTTGTGCTTTTTGTCTTCTATTGCTTTGCTAATAGGAAGTTCCCGCCAATTTGTTCATGTCTTCATATAGAGATGGTCTTCGAGAGTCAGTGAGCCATTTGCCAATACTCACTGACTCTATTATCCTAATCTTGATTCTTTCTTCACTCGCTAACGTCCGCCTTAGATTATAATGAGTCTTTCTTCTAGACTCTGAAGAACATATTGAGGATGACTCGCTGAACTTATTTAAGTTCAGCGACTTGTTTTCTACTTAGGATATATTTCATACAAATCCTGTACAAGGGAAAATGACAATTAGTGCACTCGAATTGGCCAACAATCTTCACTTTTTAGATAGAAATGTTGCTAAGTCCTATTAAGTGAGCATAAAGCTTCTTTTTCATACTAAGTTACAACAAAGAGAAATATAGAAGAACACATTCTAATCATTTGTTGTCGGTGTTGCTGAACATTTGTTTAGACATGATGTTCATCTTCTTTAGTTCCATGCTTCTTGTTCCTGACTTTCTTAGTCTCTGATGAAGAACCTTTAAAGATGGCCACTTGGTACACTATAGCCTATTTTATGTTGAAATCCTAGTTAAGACTATTGGGCATTAAGTTTTCCCAACAATCTCTCCCTATTTAGATATACAAATAGCCTAAGTGAAGTTTCAGATTTAAGTGAGCGTAACAACTTCTTCTTACAATCTAATATACAACAAAGAATAAAAATAATATAAAGATATACTGATTCTTTGTTGTTTTGTTGCAAAACACATCTACTCTTAAACCTTAAACCAAATATATCAATAAACCTCTTTTTGATTCATATATGAAGGGTTAAGAGACTTCGTTAGTTTAGCAACACAGCTGTGCGGGTTCGGTGGAGACGGTTCAGCCATTCACTTTAGTGGATATTGTTTGAGTCAAAGGTTGTGGTTCATGTGGGAATTGTTTGTGTTTCAGGGTCCAAGGTGTGGTGATCAAGCACATATAAAATGAGTACTTCATGATTAAAACAAACAACCCAAACAAATAATAAACCCAAAACATATGCATCACCTGAAATGATATCTTAACCGGCTCCTAGAAATTATCTGACACGAAGCTCAGCCCATATTCAGCTTCACTAATAAATAGTTTTATTTATTAGTTTCTTCAAAGTTTTAGGTACCCAAACAGCTTTCACTAATTTTCAAACCATATACCCGTCTTTCGGTGAGTCCCTTTCACTAATTTTCAAACCATATACCCGTCTTTCGGCGAGTCCGGCGAGTTCAGCTACCTTGGGTTTGTGTCCTTTGGTTCAGCTTTGTGAATGTGATTTTTTGTTTTTATTTTGTTTTGTGTGAGTGGGGTTTTTGGTGTTTGTTTTGTGTTGTGAGAGTGAGAGTTGGAGTTGTAGTGTTTGTGATATGAGGATATGTTTGTAGTGGTGGTTAGTATGTGAGGATAGGTTTAGCATTGAAGTTCTTATCATTGTGTTTTTCTCCCCCTTGAAAAATACATCTTTTTGGAGTTAGCAATTTTTTGAAGGCGATATTTTTCATCATTTTTAGGGATTGAATCCCTTGGATCGAATTGCTTCGATACTAAAGTTTGATCCTTAGTTTTTGTGGGTGTTTTAATACCCATGTTTGGCCTCAAGTTGAAACCTTGTGGCTTGACCAACTTAGTTGGCATTATAGTTTTTGGCAAACTATCACATCAACGGATTTGTTGATTCTTTACCGGTAGCCGTTTGCTCCGGAATAGCCAATTCTTTCTTGTTGTTTAGGCATGGTGAATTGATTACCATTTTTGGTGCGATGGTTAAACCGACACTTGATGAACTTTCAGCACTACTATGGCTATCCTGTTCCTGGATCTGTGATGCTTTAGCCGTAAGGCAAGGAGATTCTTCCTTTTTCTGTTCCGATTTTACTCGGATTAGCTTTAAGTTTACAAACTCAAGCTCTTAGCTCTTTTAACCCAAAACTCCAAACTAAGTTGTCAACTGATGTTTAATCAGTTTCCCTCCCAAGCACAAACTATACACACTGAACAAACTTTTTTGAGTTTTCCCGTAACTATTTTCATTACATTTGAACAAAACCATTTTATAGTGAGTCTTGTACCAGAATTTATAAAAGCAAAAAAAACCACACTCTTTTGGGTTCAGAGATCGAGTTCAGAGTTCGGGTTCAGGTTCAGGTCAGGGGTCGCTGACCAAGGAATCGCTGACTATGACCGAGGTTCGCTGATGTGTTCGCTGACCGGTTTGCACAGGGGTCGGTTCAGCTTTAGTGACTTCTCCGACACCTCAGGGGTCATCTCAGGATTCAGTTCAGCTCAGCGACACTAAAGATGCACCCACAGAAGATGCACCCACTGATATTGTATTAGCTCCCCCATGGCAATTTCAATACTAGCTTAAGCTGAGCCCCATTCACATCAGCATGACATCCGCTCCCTATACAACTTAACTCAAAACTACAACATTAGAACCAATACCAATTTTTGATATCATCTTCTTTAGTTCAAGTTAAGCACTTAATGATTTGCCCTTTCACACTTGATATAATCACACCCTGAGAGTATCATGTTGACATAACTTCAGCTATGAACAAACACAACCCTTGAGTGGTCAGGTCAGCGGGTCAATTGTCAGCTTCAGCTTGCTTCAGAGGGTGGTTTCAGCGGGCAGTGTATTCAGAAGGTTCAGGTCAGGGGGCTGACCAGTGGTTCAGCGTCCTAGGTTCAGCGGGTGACCGGTTCAGAGGGCTGGTAAGCTTAGCGTAAAACAAACTTATGAGTAGCTATGCAATCCTATCACAAACTGATAAACCCATACTCGGCTGATGTGTAACCATCTGACCTGTACTCATCAGCACTTCTTTAATACCAAGTATATTCCCATCTTTCATTTACCATAGCTGAACAAACTCAGCTGACTTTTATCTCCAGTTTCGGGTTTAGTGGTCGAGTTCAACGGGCTGACCTTGGGTTCAGAGACAAAGTCAGCGACCTGGTTCATTTCAGGTTCAGCTGAAGACCGGTTCAGCTATCCGTTCAGCGAAAGACATGGCTCAGAGAATGATAATATTCGGGGGTTGGAATTTAACTTCAACCAGCTTAGCTAAACGAATCATAGAACGAACAAACTCAGAGGTTTGGTTCAGCGGGTTGGGTTCAGGCTCAGCGGGTCTGATGGTTCAGCGGGTTGGTTTCAGCGGTGTGGTAAGCTCATCCGTCTGGTAAGCTCAGCCATCTCGTAGGCTCAGCATTCAGCTGGTTCACTTCGGATCAGCTACTTGAAAAATTAATCAACCCATATCATTGACTGATAACTTATCAACGACATGTTTTAATTAAGTACCCTGACCAAACATAGTTGACCCATATCAGGCTATGCCCGACACACTAGTTGATGAGTTCCATCGTAGCTCAGAGATCCGCTTTTAATCATTCTATTGACACCACATTTTTCGTGGATCAGCCTCGCTTAATCAGCTAACATCATATCACTACCCCTTCACTCCCTGAATCTTTTATCAATATAAAACTCCAAAGTCACCCCTGATTTTAATCCCAATATCAGTGTCTATGCACAGGCTCAGAGACACTCGGATTTCAGCAGGTTGGTATGGGTTGTGTTTCAGAGGATTCAAAGGGCTCAGCGACTGGTAACAGCGGGTGTTTCAGATTCAATTTATGAACCATTAGTGTCATGTTATCTTCAGAGACGCTGATAAACATGAATACCCACTGAAATATACATTCACCGAAGATGCTTATTAGTTCCTCTATACTGAATACACAACATCATAACACTCTGTTCACCCTGCGCCACATTCATTCAGCCTTTATCATCTTGATAACCACAGCCACAATATCCATTCTATCCGGCTAAGCCCGAAAACAAAACAACCACCCTAATTCTATTGTCACAAAGTCAGACATGTTGACTCCATCTTCTACTGACCCATTATAACATCTTAAACAATCCTATTTATTTCCTCGTCTACCCAAAACTACATTTTCTTCAGGTTTAACCTTAAGGCTCAACGAGTGTTCAGGTACACCTTTTAGGATCAGGAGCTATGTTCAGAGGCTCAGAGACCCACAAGTTCTACATCACCCATTCAACACCATTCATCAATCTTCAGACCCACAACATCCAAACATACTGATAAGCTTTTATTAGTTGCCTTTTTACTCATAAACAAATACCGATTATCACCCCAATTTTCAGCTATCCTAACCACAAACAAGCTGTTACAACAAAAAACTCTACAACCCTTCATATCAACCAACACTTGCCGGTAACAACCCAAGCTAATCATCACACGTTTTCACATAAAATTTTTCATAAAATATCGATTCTTGAAGATCAACAACCCGCTGCAGTCGGTTGGTTTGAAGTTGTCATTTGACATGGAAATTTTTATGAAAAGATTTTTATGTGATGTGATTTAGGTTTTGAATCTGTTGTTTGAATGGTAACGAGGATTTGATTATGGTTTTTGTTTTGATGTGATAATCTTGGTTAGGGATTATGATAGTGGGTTTCGTGTTTATGAAGAGTGAATATTGTAGGATCTGGTGTTGTCTTAGATGGTGTATTTGAGATTAATTTATGTCGTGGGTTTATGATGATGGATTTTTTTTTGTGAGTTGTGATTTGGTGTGTCGTGGTTCTGGGTTATGATTTGTACTGAATTGTTTTTTATTTGTTGAAGATGTTAAGATTTGGAGTGTCGATCTGTTTTGGATCTGGTTTTTGTTTTTTTATTGTTTTGGTGTAGTGGGATGTGATTTGATTATTTTTAAGTGGGTGTGGGTTTGTTTAGGATAAGATATGAGTGTTGGTGGGTGGATATGTTTAGAGAAGGAGGTACGGTGGCGCCGAAGGTGGTGCCAAGACCGACGGCGCACCGTTACCTCGGTGGCGCCGTTCGTTCTCGCGCCGTCACTATCAGCCCATGTTTTTTTTTTTTTTTAAATCTGACCGTTGAGGGGAAGGAATATAGCCGTTTTTTTGAATTTATACTCTAAAAATTCTATAAATACCTCCTTATTTTTCCATTTTTTCACACACTCTTCCAATTTCATTTACATATCAATAAACACTCACTTTTCTTTCAAATATGGATCCAAACTATCCCGTCTTCACAAACACTTTAGAAACTTATGATGCTTATTTTCAAGACGACCGGGAGCGATATATTCGTTCTTATCAAGAGTATGAACAATATATGGCTTTGTGTGAACAAGAAGCCGGTGGATCGGGATCGGGAACGGGATCGAGATCGAGTCCTAAAAAGAGGGCATACATACCACGTCAACGAGAAACGGCGGAGGAACGTCTAATCGACGACTATTTTGGCGACGAAGAGATTGATCCTAAATATACCGAAGAGAATTTTAGGCGAAGGTATCGTATGAGCTCTACACTTTTTAAAAAAATAGTTAATGATATTTTAAGTTATGATGCCCAGCCCCTTCCCGATTACTTTCAATTTTTTAGAGAAGGTTACGATTGTACCGGTCGTAAAAGTATTGGTCCTATTTTGAAGTGCACATCCGCTATACGCCAACTAGCGTACGGCACTGCGGCTGATGCATTTGATGAGTACTTGCAAATTGGTGAACGAACACAACGACGATGTTTAGTCGAGTTTACAAAATGCATACATATTTTATACGTTGAAAAGTATTTAAGAAAGCCCACTTTAGTGGATATTGAAAACTTATATGCATTGCATGAAGAAAAACATGGACTCCCGGGAATGCTCGGGAGTATTGATTGTATGCATTGGGATTGGAAAAATTGCCCAAAAGCCTTAGCCGCTCAATTCAAAAGACGTGACCATAAATACCCAACAATTATGTTAGAAGCGGTTGCGGATCAACGATTATGGATTTGGCATGCTTATTTTGGGGTTCCGGGTGCAAATAATGATCTTAATGTTTTATATGGTTCCCCGTTATTTGATGATGAACTTGCCGGTACAGCTCCGGAATGTCCGTTTGAAGTAAACGGACATATATACAACAAAGGTTACTATTTAGCCGACGGCATTTATCCAACATGGTCCGTGTTTGTGAAAACGTTTTCTGTTGCAAAGACTGAAAAAACGTTGAAATTTAAAAGAATTCAAGAAAGTTCTAGAAAAGATATCGAAAGAGCTTTCGGAGTCCTACAAGGTCGTTGGGGAATTATACGACAACCCGCACGTGCTTTCGAAATCAACGCTTTGAAAAGGATCATGTATTGTTGTGTAATGTTGCATAACATGATATTGGAAGACGAAGATTTCGTAGTGAATTTAAGAGATGTTTTCGTTGATCCAACGCCAGACATTCCACAGGAATGGACCGAAAGATGTGATTTACATGTTCGAAAACACAAAGAACTCAGAGATAGCAAAGTACACAACGATCTTCGAGATGACCTTGTGGAGCATGTTTGGAACCGTAACTACTAGTTTGTAATTTTTATTTCTTGTTTACGTATTATCTTTTTTATGTTTTTACTTTTATTGTAATGTGTTTTTTTTAAATGAATGAAGTTAATTTTAGTTAATATTATGTATTTTTAATTTTATGTAAAAAAAAAAAAAAAAAACCACCTGATTTTCTTGGTGCCAATGGTTACCCACGAATGTTTGGTGGTGCATTGGGTTTCTGGTGAAGTTTGGGGGGGGGGGGGGGGGATAATAAATAAAAATAATAAAAAAAGTGCTTGACGTGGCGAGCACTTTTCTAACGGACCACTGTATACGCATTGTAATGCTGTCTCTCCTCCTCAAACATTGCAACAGCAGTAGCAGATTTTTAAAGAACCCATTAAATATTTACAAGCTCAAATGTTATTAGTTGCCACTTTCGGACGGATCAAGGTTATGAGATTAACCCACCCGCTCTGATACCACTTGTTGGTCTATGTAAATCGTGTAATATCTGATATATCAACCACAACACCCATTTGGCATGCTAATAACATCATTTGTACTTTTTAATACTGTATAAATCTTATTAGAAATGAATCAAAGATTTACAAGGGTTTCCGGTTGTTTGCGGACCAACAACCGGGATATTGAATGACAAATAAAACTCTCATTGTTCATAGCTTTGCTTATGAACCAATGAGAGGAGGACCCTATCACTAGAATACTATGTATTATCTTTTGTGTCTAGAATCTCTAACCATCTCTATACAGGAAGTCACATATATATAGTGGGAAGTGCAAAGCTTCTCTTGGAAGCTTTCACTAAAGTACAAAGTGAATAGTTATTTTAACTATTCACTTTTTAGCAACTTTGTGCTTTTGTACTTTTTGTCTTTTATTGCTTTGCTAATAAGAAGTTCCCGCCAATATGTTCATGTCTTCATTCAGAGATGGTCTTCGAGAGTCAGTGAGCCATTTGCCAATACTCACTGACTCTATCATCCTGATCTTGGTTCTTTCTTCACTCGCTAAAGTTCGCCTCAGGTTATAATGAGTCTTTCTTCTAGACTCTGCAGAACATCTTGAGGATGACTCGCTGAACTTATTTAAGTTCAGCGACTTGTTTTCTACTTAGGATATATTTCATACAAATCCTGTACAAGGGGCAATTAGGCACTAAATTGGCCCAACACTCTTATCATTGGTTTAAATGCAAAGTGTACACTAATTTTGAGACATCCCAAAATAGCCTTCTGGACACTTATTGTAGGAAAGAGTCAATCAAAGAAAAGACTGTCATATGATTAGTTTGAGAAATTTAGTCTTCGTGATCGTCGTTCTTTTCTTGATGCTGTAGATAATCCCATCCTATCGTTCCAGAAAAAGGTCTTGTTTTAGCACTTATGTGATTCATTTGAGCACTTGTTGATTGAGGTTATAAACAGGCGTTGAGTGCTCACAATAAATGGTTAGTGTTCAAGGGAGATAGCTCGGGTTCGGAAGATATAATCTTTACTGTGAGAGTGTCTACTTTGAGGAAAATAACACGTCACTTGATCTGTTCTTGAGGTCTAGTTAAAGGGACGTTTTTGACTACAAAGTCAAAGGCAGTTGGCCTGACCGATCATGCACTATTCAGGCTGGTGAGAGTATGAGATTCGTTGCTAAGATTGGGCATATACGTAATCTTGAAGTAAAGTGTTTACAGTTTCTAATACGGGTCAAAATGGGTCGGGTTGACTTGCTGTTTATGTCCATAGATTTTTCGCTAAGTAATGATAATGTATTAAATGTAGATTTTAAAAAATTAGGATGCTGTAACCTTTAAGTGTTCAGGTTATACTTTTGGGGACTTTTAACCTGCTGGATTAAAATATAGCCTATATCAACCATTTTCGAGGACCATGTCCTATGAATAATGAGTCACACGGTCATTGATCTCAAATGACTGTTGGATAGATTATGGTTACTAACATACGGTTATTGATGATAAACTCAGATGCACAAGAAGTACACCGTTCACACCGTTGCAATTGACACTTTTGATGTGATCGTGAATCCTAATGTTGATTATGCTTTCATTGTTACACTTATTGTCATCCTCTGCAAAATCAACGAAGAGAAAGATGCTGCATTATAAATCCTGATCAACACTTCTTATTGTTTAATCAACCATACTATAGTCCTGGATCAGTTGATGTGTGTTCTTATATCATGTGTATTTGTTCCAAGATCAACATGTTTATTGACAAAGTTTACTATGTTGATATGATTTTGCTGTCTATTTGCAAGGGTTGACCGACATTGGGGATTTCTTCTTATTTTAAATGTGTTCAAATTTCCTTTATGACTGTTCAGATATCATGACATGTTTATAAAAATGCTTATTACTGATTGTACCCCCCCCCCCCCCCCCACGAAAAAAATACTCTGTAAAAGTGCGTTCACAGATTAACACCTCGATTCTTATTTGTAGATATCTCTATAAAAGCACTAGGAAGAGTCAAAGAGCTGCAATCTATACATTTACGAGATCAGGCACATATGATCAGTTTGATAAACTATTTCAATATAAATACGATTCAACTTCTCAATAAATCCTAACAATGGCAGCTCAAACAAGCTACATACCAGCTTAAATGTCAAATCCAGACATCATTGTTAGTCCTCAGTTCCTTGCACCGTATCCGGTTGATCTAACTATTACTAGAGAAGTAGTGTCTTTTTCTTTAGGCAAATTTTCTGTTATTTCCATTAATGGTAACATCATGTTTAAAGTTAAGCCTAAGAAAATTAGTCTTCATGATCGGCGTTCTTTGCTTGCCGCTGCAGATAACCCCATCCTATCGTTCCGGAAGAAGGTCATGTTTTATCTACCTTATATATTTGGACAGATACTTATTAGCACTTGCATGGTTAATTATAGCGTCGGCTAAATGTTCCAAACAGGTGTGAAGTGCTCAGGATAAATGGGTAGTGTTCAAGGGAGATAGATCAGATTTGAACGATCTAATCTTTACTAACCAAATTTTTGTCAACTTTCGATTGCAATTAAAGAAAATCATTTGACGTGTGTTCTTGAATGTTGTCACGGAAAAAGATGTGTTGCGATGTGCAAAGTCAAGGCAGATTCATGATCCGTTAATGCACCATTATACGTTTAGTTAGAGAGCACCATAGTCGTTGCTCAGGTAAATCATATGCTTAATCCTGAATTTGTGTGTCCGTATTTTCTTATACGGGTCAAAATGGGGTAGGTTGACACCTTGATTGATTAAATGTAAATGTAGATATGCTAATGTTGGGATTTTAGATCTAATTAACCATTAAACATATCACAAGTACGCAGCGGAAAGATCAAACACGTATAGAAGTTATAATTAACAAGGGGCTTAAGAACTTGCGTACCTTTAAGCACTTAACAAACGCCGCCTTAAATTAACGCCGTATCCCTTAGGATTAAAAGTATAATCCCTCTAAGTTTACACGCACAATACGTTCTTAGCAAACAACGTGTTATGCTAGTACTAGTAATGTTTAACCAAACGATCACCTTCGTCTTTGAATCAATCAACATACGAATCACCCTCACGATTGTGGTATTAGGTCACAAATCGAAATACATAAGGTTTGTAAGGTTACATGCTTGCTAAGGGTGTGCAAACCGAAACCTTTTAGGGTTATTGGAATCAGGTACGAACACAGGAGAGAACAAGTAGAGGTATTTAGGGTTTTTTAGGGAATATCAAGTTTATGTGTATAATGAAAGCTTAGACCTCTATTTATACACCTCTTATCTTGGCATGCAAGTAAACTCTCATTTCCTCAATTTGCTCCTCGTGACGTTCCAGACTTGTCTTACGAGAGCTTTCTCCCATCTCAAATTCTTGAGGTAGGGCAGAAGTAGAGGAGAATGATTGGTTATGGCCTTGTTTCTTAGGTGACAATAATTCCTCCGGAAGAAAGAATTCTTGAGGATTAAACATTGGAGATAGCATTGTAGATGGAGGCACAATAGTTGGTGGTGGAATAGGTGATTCTTTAGCATAGTATGCATGCATGACCTTCATATAGGGGTCATCATGAAAAAGTGAAAGAGTTGGTGAAACTATTGGAACTACACCAAATGAGTTATTTGAAGAGCTAGAATAAGTTTTTCCTGGTGAAGCTGGGACATAGTCCGGGGAAGCCGGGATATAGTCCGGAAAGTTGGAGGAAAAAGCATCCTCAATATCGGAAGTAGGATGGTTGGGAGAAGACATCACTCTGTTAACAACCCAGTAGTAAATAACATAAGTTATTTATATAATAGTATAATAGTTATGTATCTTTACATACTATTCAGGAGATGTAGTGGC
The DNA here is from genome assembly GCA_026074375.1 of Tanacetum coccineum. Lineage (NCBI taxonomy): Eukaryota > Viridiplantae > Streptophyta > Magnoliopsida > Asterales > Asteraceae > Tanacetum > Tanacetum coccineum. Next base: position 33,810 of record BQNB010042826.1, on the reverse strand, counting down.
ACGGAGGACTTTCTTGGATGGAAAAAGAAAAGTAGTTATAGTTAAGGTTTTAACCTTGTTCTCTATAACCGTGGCTCTTGATACCAATCTATAACACCCCCATTTTTGACATATAGCAGCGGAAGCTAATCTGGGGTATTATTTCATAGTACAACAGTCATAATCATAGAAAACGACTCGAAAGAGACGTTTTTAAAAGATAAGTTATCATTCATTATTTCATCAGAGTTTTTACAAACAGAGGTCCCAAAATCTACATGAAAACATAAAGTTTGAATGATAACAGTTTAGCCATCTTCAAGTCCGTGCCACTCCGTGCCATAAGATGTTCAGTTACCTGAGATAAACATGCTAAAAAGGTCAACACAATGGTTGAGTGAAATTCATAGGTTTATAATAAATAGTGTGAATACAAGTCATCATAAGAGTGGGTTACGTTGTTATACACCCATAAGTGTAATAATTGCAATGAGTACAATTATTATGGAAAACAGTATTATTGCGTCTAAGCTCATGGCACTCAAACTGACTAGTGTATATATCAATAATGATATATATAAAGATAATGGCCCCCGTGTAGGTAATTGCCATATACCTATGAGTTTCAAATATAGTGCGTTTGGTTACCTATCCGGCTAACACAAACGGGATTCGTCAATCCCAATAGGCCTATTCACAATATTCGCGTTCACTCGCAAGTGATTAATGGTCCATGATGGTGGGGGTCTTTTGGCATAAAGGGACTTAGACAACAGATGCAATAATATATCAGGATAGCATACATTTAGAAAACACTTGTATTCATGGTTTATAGCATGTATCCCCCTCACGGGTTTATGAAATAGAAGATTTAAAAGTGAGGCTATGAACTCACCTTAACAGTATAGGGAAATCTGATTGATGGCAAAAGTATATCAAGTGAAAGTAACGGCTTCGTCACGCAACCTGGGGTGATATGTCAAGTCTTAGTGTGATAGTTTATGTTTCAAAACTTCATAAAGTTTAACGTATATCTTTGATTTATTAAATTATGGAAATATTGTATCGCTGTTCGGGCTATCATAATCCAGAGGCCATGTAGTATCGTTTGAGGAGCCAGGGCACTTTAAATCGTAAACCCAGCAAACTCGTCAAAACGAAAACTCAAATGAAACCCTTCATATGAAATTCCCTAGTAACGTGATACGATAAGATTTTAAGTTTCTTCAAAAGTTAGTTGATGATAAATTATGTTAAATATATAACGAAATAATGCGTCGATTTATGATTAATAACGATAAATGTGTCGGGTTTTAATAAAATCGAGTTTTATAATATTAATATATATTTTTATAATTTATATAAAAATATTATATTTTATATTTTTAAGTTTGCAAAATTGGCAATATATACCCTTGGTTTATAAACTTTTACAACTTTAGTCCTTTATATATAAAGTATATATAATTTAAACCTTTAACTTTGAAACTTGGCAAAATAGGTCCTTATAGTTATAACTTTAGAATAATGACATTTTCAGCCCCTTTAGTTATAAATTTCATAAAGTTACGATATATACCCCTATGCATGGAAATATTTGCAAAACAAGTCCAAAAAGCCATGCAAGCTTATTTTAGGATTCCAAATGATATTTGCAGGTTATAGCTTATTAGAATAAGCTAAAATAAGATGTTTTAACATAACAAAAGTTTAGAAAAAGGATTCGTTAGCTAGAAAATCAAAACGGGTCGTTTTTAGGGTTTTAATAAAAAACACATGGGTTTGAGGATTCAAAGCTTCAAACAAGAGTTTATATATGATCTTAAGAGTATTATGAACATTCTAATATAGATTATAAGTTTATGGAACAAGATCTTAGGCTTACTTGAGCTAAAATGGGTCGAAATAGGTTTTTATGACTCGTACGCCTAGGAATGGCTTCAAGACTTCGTTTTTCTTACTTCTTGGATTCTATTCTGAGATTAGGGACTTCTCTTGACCTTCTATTGCTGCTAAGGAATGGTTAGAACTCCATTTGAGTGTGTGAGATGAGTTTTGAGGGATGATTTGAAAGGGTTGCTTGGTTCATGTATTTATAGGGTAAAAAGACCCTTAATGCCCAAGTTTACTTAGTGTAAGATATCTAGGGCTAGAGTAGTGAGTATTGAGGACTAGGAGGGTGAGTAATATAAGCTTGAAACTAGATATGAGATGTGGAGGGGTGTTGGAGGCCACATCTAAGGAAAAAGGGGCAAGGAGGTGACAAGGCTACTTGGTGGCCAAGGTGGTGAATAAGGTGCTTGTAAGCTACTTAGGTGGCTGCTTGGTGATGTCATAGAGGTTCTTAGATGGGTGCTTGGTTTAAAAATGGGTAAAAATAGGTATCGGGTTGGTTTAGGGTTCGGTTTAGGGTTTTGGACTTTTAGATTGAGTTAGGGTTAGGGTTTAGGATAGATTAAGGTTTAGGATTAGTGTTAGGATTGAGATTATGGCTTAGGATTAAGGTTTAGGGCTTAGTTTAAGGTTTATGGTTTAGTTTTTGGTTGAAAGTGAAATTAAGGTTTAGGGTTTTAGATTAGGGTTTAGGATGAATTAGGGTTTAGGTTTAAGGTTTAAGAATCATGCATTAAGTGCTTGTACCTTTTACTAAAGTGGTGGTAAGAAACCAAAGTGGTTTAGGAGGTAAAATGACCTAATTTGACTTTCTTGCATTATTGACTTATACATTATGTTTTAAAAAGTTGTAACTTGATTTGGGAGGGAAAAGATATTCAAATGTGGTGTATTGATACTTGTACACATGCTTTAAAGGCTTGTACATTCATTTTATATGTATACATTACATATAATTAGGGTTTTGATATAAACGTTAACGTTTAATGCTTGTTTTGATATAACGTTTTGAAAAGTCTGTTAAATGGATAATGTACTTGGTAAAAATGATATTAAAATATAGACTTGACATATTAGGATGTTTACATGATATAAACATAGATAGAGATGGCATTGGTAGAGGTTGCGTGAGCTCGTTTACTTTAGAGATTCAAGTTACATTGCATAATGAGATAAAGCAAAAAAATTCCCTAAAGAAGGTGATATATTTATAATAGATGGATATTATAGTGCATCTAATTTAATAGATGGATAATTACATTAATGAAAATTGTGGGTTGTTATAGTCTCCCTCCCTTAAAAGAAATCTCATCCCGAGATTTAGTTGGATGCCGGAGTGGTGTTTGAAAACAGATGTGGATACTTGGCATAAATTTGATCTTCGCGTTCCCATGTACATTATGGTCCTCTTTTAGAGTTCCATCTTACTTTGACTATAGGAATACGACTTTGTTTCAGTTGCTTGACTTCTCGATCCATAATCTCCACTGGTTCTTCTACAAAGTTGAGTTTGTCATCAAGTCGAAGCTCTTTCATTGGAATGACAAGGGATTCGTTAGATAAGCATTTCTTTAGATTAGAAATGTGGAAAGTACTGTAGACATTACTAAGCTCTTCAGGAAGCTCTAGTTTGTATGCCACTGGGCCAATCCGTTCAAGGATTTTGAATGGTCCAATGTACCAAGGGTTAAGCTTTCCTCGCTTTCCAAAATGAACTATACCTTTACGAGGTGATACTTTTAACATAACACGATCTCCAACTTGAAATTCTAAAGGCTTTCACCTTACATTGGCGTAACTTCTTTGCTGATCTCTTGCAGCTTGCAAGCTTTGTCGAATTTGCACAATCTTTTTAGTGGTTTCATGGATTATTTCTGGTCTTGTAAGTTGAACATCTCCAACTTCGGCCCAGCAAACAGGTGATCTGCACTTTCGACCATAAAGTGCCTTAAATGGTGCTGCCTTGATACTAGCATGGTAACTGTTATTGTAGGAGAATTCTACCAATGGTAACTGCCTTTCCCATCCTTTTTAAAAATCTATAACACAGGCTCGAAGCATGTCTTCGAGTGTTTGAATGGTCCTTTCACTTTGTCCATTGGTTTCGAGATGATATGCAGTACTCATGTCTAATTTAGTACCCAAAGCACTTTGTAATGATTTCCAGAATCTGGATGTGAAATGACTGTCACGATTTGAAATGATAGATATTGGCACGCCATGCCGGGAGACTATTTCTTTTATGTATAACCTTGTAAGGGTTTCCATACTACTCTAGTCTCTCTTCGTCCACGCGCTCCATCGGGCCACATCTCGAAGAGATGTGAGTGCGCGTGACTCGTCTACGAGGATTATAATAAGATTGTCTGCTTCGAACAAAGATGGATTCCCAAAATTTGTTTGTCATTAGTAATCCCGTACGTATTGAAAGCGTTTCCTTGGGTAGTTTTTATGATGAGAAAAATTTCGACATTTCTTCGATAAGCGTGTCTACTATATTCGCCACAATCATATACGGAATCTCATTTCGGTTATACAAGTATAGGCCGTTGAGATATCTAGACATTATGCCTAATAACTCTCAGAAATATAGTATAAATATTTGACGCATCTACTCATATCGCAGCGCATCGATCTTCCTTCTTCATTTGTCGTGGGCCAACAATAGAGTTTCTTTATGATCCTGATACAATTTGACTTGGCGCAGAAACCTGGGTGAGCGGATACTTATTTATTAATGATGGAGAACTCAATGCTGCAATGTTCAGAAGTGTTCATCTCAGATTTAACCTAAAGTAGTGGATAACTAGCTTCGTTCTTACGATACAACTTCTTTCCTATCCAGGACGTTTGATGCTTCAGAAATGCTTGTCTATTACCTCATGTTCCTCGAATGTTTTCAGCGTTGAAATTTTTCAGTTCTTATCGCTTTTTGAGGGGCTACCGCTCGTATCTATTTGTGCATTTAGAGAATGTTGTTAAGGGGATAGGAAGTGACATGGTTTCTTTATAAATCTTAAGCTATTGATTCTATTCTCGAGAGTGGTTTTTCTGACATTGGTTTCTTTTAGGGTCTATCAAAGGCTTATCTGCTTGTTTCTAACAAGCATTGTGCACTTTTCAAGTGATTATATACTAAGAGTTAGTCGGATATGCGCAACTAAATCGTAAGTACTGTAACCTCAATTCTGAGAAGATCACTTGTAACGGTCGTAGTGTCTGTGTCTCAGCGTCTCCTAGTCTCTGTACTCGCCTCTCAACTTCTCGGCATAATGTTGAACAACTTTTTAAATGAGCGAGCATCATTCCGCAATGAGATTACACTTCACAGTAGACATCATTTGCGATCATCATTCGTGTGTATGATACAAGCCAAGCAATTCTAACCAACGGCGTTGTCTCATGTTCAACTCTTTCTGATCAAGGATATGTTGAACACTTTTATGATCAGTGAACACAGTACACTTGGTACTGTATATGTAGTGTCTCCAAATTTTAAGAGTGAACATAACTGCTCCTAATTCGAGATCATGAGTGGTATAGTTTTCTTCATGAGGTTTGAGTTGTCGGGATACATATGCAATAACTTTCTCTCTTTGCATTAACATCGCTCCTAGACCTTGATGGGATGCATCACAGTAAACAACAAAATCGTCGTTAACTTCTGGTAATGCTAAGATTTAAGCTTCATAAAGCTTCTGTTTTAGTAATTGGAAAGCTGACTCTTGATCTTCGTCCCAGATATACTTCTTGTTTTTCTGGGTTAATTTAGTCAAAGACTTTGAAATCTTCGAAAAACCTTCGATGAATCTCCAGTAGTAGCCAGAAAGTCCTAAGAAATGACGTATTTCTGTGGGTGTAGTAGGAGATGCCCAATTCTTAACTGCTTTAATCTTGGCGGGGCCAAAATGAAGTCCTTGACTATTAATTAAGTGTCCAAGAAATTGTACGATATGAATCCAGAAATCACATTTGGAGAACTTGGCATATAATTTCTCTTTTTTAAGTAATTCCAAGATTATTCTCAGATGATTTGCGTACTCTTCTTTGTTACGAGAGTAGATAAGAATATCATCAATGAACACTATTACAAATTTATCCAAGTATGGTTTACACACACGATTCATAAGATCCATGAATACAGCAGGCGTGTTAGTTAAACCAAATGGCATCATTTGAAATTCATAATGTCCGTATCTTGTTCTAAAAGCAGTCTTGGGAATATCTTCATCCCTGACTCTCAGTTGATGATAACCTGATCTCAAGTCGATCTTTGAGTAAACACTCGAACCTTGAAGTTGGTCAAATAAGTCATCGATCCTGGGTAATGGGTAACGATTCTTTACGGTAAGATTATTCAACTCCCGATAATCGATACACATTCTGAAAGATCCGTCTTTCTTTTTAACAAATAAGACAAGAGCTCCCCAAGGTGAAGTACTTGGTCGAATAAAACCTCGGTCTGCCAACTCTTGAAGTTGGTTAGATAGTTCTTGCATTTCTGAAGGAGCTAATCTATAAGGTGCTCGGGCTACAGGTGTCACTCCTGGAATTAAATCGATTTGAAATTGTTGGGATTTAGAGATTCTACACTTAGTACTGCTGATAGTTAGTTAGTACTGCCAGTACATAGTTAGTACTGCCAGTTATAGTTAGTACTGCTAGTTGTATATTTAGTACTGTTAGTTATATATAGTTAGTACTGCGTAAGTGATATGCATGAGATATATTAGGAATAGATATGCATGATCACTTAACATGTTTTGTAAGCTCATTAGGGTTTCCTTGGTGTATAAAAGGAACCCTACGGAACTAGTTAAAAAAACAAGTTTCACAAATATTCATAGTTAGTAATCTGTAACCTAGCAGATTAATAGTAATCAATGTTCTATTTTATTCATTGTTCTTCTTAGCAATATAAGTTAGTTTCCGCATAGCTTATATTGTTCATAGTCATTGTTTCTCTTGTAGTTAGTTTGGATCTATTCAGATTGGCTACCACCCTTAACAGGCTAGAAAGATCTATTAAGTCTGGGATCCACAAGTGGTATCAGAGCTTGTAAAGAAACTCTGAGTAAGAAGAACCAAAACACATCAGTTATAAACCTTTAACTTTCAGATCTATTCAATGGCAGGATCAGATGATGAAAATCCACCACCACCACCACCACCACAAACACCAACACAACAAGCCCCTCACACTGTGTCAACCATTAAACTCCCTATTCTGAAGAAAGGTGAGTATGACATTTGGGCTATGAAAATGGAACATTACTTAAGCCATACAGACTATCCTATATGGGAAGTCATACAAAAAGGAAATGGTCCTGTAAGTGTCTCAACAGATACAAATGGAGTAATAAAGGTTCTGCCTCCTAAAACTGCTGAAGAAATTTTAGCCAGAGAAAGAGAAAGAAAAGCAAGGACCACCTTGCTTATGGCTTTACCAGAAGACCATTTAGCAAAATTTCACAAGATGACTGATGCTAAAGAGATGTGGGATGCTATCAAATCCAGATTTGGTGGCAATGATGAATCAAAGAAGATGCAGAAATACATTTTAAAGCAACAGTTTGAAGGCTTTTCTGTATCCAACTCAGAAGGACTGCACAAAGGTTATGACAGGTTTCAGAGTCTTCTGAGTCAACTTGAGATTCATGGTGCAGGTGTCTCCACTGAAGATGTAAATCAGAAGTTCCTTAGGTCTCTACCTTCTTCCTGGTCCCAAGTATCCTTAGTCATGAGGACCAAGCCAGGAGTAGACAGTCTTAGTTTTGATGATCTCTATAACAATCTTAGAGTCTTTAAGTCTGATGTTAAAGGCTCTACTGGATCATCTTTTAGTGCATAGAATGTTTCCTTTGTTTCTTTTGAAAACACTAGCAGTACTAATGATGTTAGTACTGCTTATGGTGTTTCTACTTCTTCTGGCTACAACTCACAAAGGGAAAACTCTTCATCATACACTGATGAACTCATGTACTCTTTCTTTGCTAATCAATCCAGTGGTCCATAATTAGATCATGAGGATCTGAAGCAGCTTGATGAGTTTGATTTAGAGGAGATGGACTTGAAATGGAAAGTATCTATGATTTCAATAAGATTGAAGAAGTTTTACAAGAAGACAGGTAGAAGGCTGCAGTTTGATGCCAAGGAACCAGTTGGCTTAGAAAAGACCAAAGTTGAGTGCTTCAATTGCCACAAATCAGGGCACTTTACTGGAGAATGCAGATCAAAAAGGAAATCAAGAAAGCAGAAGGAGAGATGCAGGGAACACTGGATATAAAGCAAAAGAAAATGGGAGGAGACCTGGAAAACAGGAGGAACCTAAAGCTTTGGTAACTCTTAATGGGGAAGGTGTTGATTGGACTGGTCATGCAGAGGATGAACAAGAGAACTTTGCTTTGATAGCTTACAGTAATTCAGGCTCAGACACTAAGGTAACATCTTGTTCAAAAGAATGTGTGGAATCATATGTTAAACTTAAAAAATTATATGATGAACAAAGAGAAAAACTTGGTGATGCTAGTATAGAAATTCAAGCCTATACTCAAGCTTTAGCAAAGGTAGAGGCTCAATTAGTTGCTCATCAGAAAAATTAACTTTGGTATGAGGAAAAGATTATATTTATGAAAATTGATTTAGATGATAAAACTGATGTGCTCACATATCATAAGAAACTTTTAGTAGAAGCTGTAAAAAAAAGAAGAATTAAAAACCAAACTTGAGAATTTTCAAAGTTCTTTTAAAAGCCTTAGTAAACTGCTAAATAGTCAGATAAGTACTAGTGACAAATCTGGGCTTGGGTATGGAGATCAAGTACATGAAGGTGTCTTAAGTTATGAAAATTAAGTTTTTCAAAGTGTATTTGATAGTAGGTCAAGTGATGTAGAAGATAGTCCCGTGCATGATAGATTTGCAAATGTTGAAGGCATGCATGCAGTTCCCCCTCTAATGACAAGAAATTACATACCTTCAGGACCTGATAGAGAAGTAGATGATTCTATGTTCACATATGGTCCAAAACAGTCTAAAACTAGTGAATCTGACACTCAAACCAATAATTTTGACTCTTGTGAGTCCAATTCTAGTGTAGAAACCCTTGAATCTGTGCCTGAACCAGTTGTAGTTGAACCCAAAGTTGTTAGTCAACCTAAAGTTTGGTCTGATGCTCCTATCATTGAGGAGTATGAGTCAGACAGTGATGATGAATATGTGATTCAGCCTTCAAAAGAATAGGAAAAACTTAGTTTTGCTTTTGTTAATACTGTTAAGCATCTAAAACTCCTAGGGAAACTGTTAAAGAATAAAACACATATAGTCCAAATCCTAAAGCTGAAAAGAGAGACTGGAATGGTTTAATGTCCAAAAGGTTGGGTTTGGGATATGGGTTTACTAAAAAGGCATGTTTTGTATGTGGCAGTTTTAGTCATCTTATTAGAGATTGTGATTTTCATGAGAAAAGAATGGCTAAACAGGTTGAATTGAACAAAAGGAAGGGTAAGGGTACTGGTCAAAGAGAGAATAGACCAGTGTGGAACAATGTGCAAAGATTGAATCACCAAAACAAATTTGTTCCAAAAGCAGTACTAACTAAAACTGGCATATTTCCAGTTAATACTGCTAGACAAACTCTCTCTAGTCAAGCAGCAACAACTAGTACTGCTAAGAAAGTTAATACTGCCAGACCCATTGTGAATGAAATCAGACCAAGAAATAATTTTTATAAGTCTCATTCACCTATAAGAAGGCCATTTAATATAACAACAGCACCAAGAACAAATTTTTCAAATCAAAAAGTTAATACTGCTGGGGACAAAGAAGTTAGTGCTGTTGGGGGCATAAGGGAAACTGCTGTTAAGCCTTCAGCAGGTTGTAATTGGAGACCCAAAAGACATTACTGGAACAAAGTCTCCAAATACAATAGTGGATCAAGCTTTAGTAAAAATGTTACTTTTAAAGATCCACTAGGCAACCCCAAGTCAACAATGACTTGGTTCCCTAAGAGAAACTAATTTCTCTGATTTGATATGCAGGATAATCCACAAAGAGCTTTAAATAACAAAGGGATTGTTGATAGTGGATGTTCCAGGCACATGACTGGGAACAAGGCCTACCTTGCTGAATATCAAGACTATAATGGTGGCCCTGTTGCTTTTGGAGGTAGTAAAGGTTACATAACTGGTAAAGGTAAAATAAAAACAGGAAAGTTAGATTTTGAGGATGTGTGCTTTGTGAAAGAACTACAACATTTCAATCTCTTTTCTGTGTCACAGATGTGTGACAAGAAGAACAAGGTTCTCTTCACAGACACTGAATGTCTTGTGTTGTCTTCTGACTTTAAGTTGCCTGATGAAAATCAAGTATTACTTAGAATCCCTAGACAAAACAATATGTACAGTTTCAACTTAGAGAACATTGTTCCTTCTGGAGGTTTAGCTTGTTTGATTGCAAAGGCCACAGTTGATGAATCTAACAAATGGCATAGGAGGTTGGGTCATGTTAACTTTAAAAACTTAAACAAACTTGTAAAGGGAAACCTTGTAAGAGGTTTACCTTCAAAGATTTTTCAAAATGACCACACCTGTGTTGCTTGTCAGAAAGGAAAGCAACACAAGGCCTCCTGTAAGGCCAAAATAGTGAGCTCTATTAGTCAGCCCTTACAGCTTTTGCATATGGACTTATTTGGACCCACATCTATAAGGAGCATAAACCATAAGACTTATTGCCTGGTTATCACTGATGATTTTAGCAGGTTTAGTTGGGTGTTCTTTTTAAGAACTAAGGATGAAACTAGTGTAATCCTTAAGGACTTTATAAGACAAACAGAGAACCAATTAAATCAAAAGGTTAAAACTATTAGATGTGATAATAGTACATAATTCAAGAACATGGACATTATTGAATTCTGTGGGTCAAAAAGGATCAAGAGGGAATACAGTAATGCTAGAACTCCACAACAAAATAGAGTTTCTAAGAGAAAGAATAGGAACCTTATTGAGACTGCTAGTATAATGCAAGCAGATTCATTTTTACCTAACACTTTTTGGGCTGAAGTAGTTAGTACTGCTTGTTATGTCCTTAATAGGGTATTAGTGACCAAGCCTCAAAATAAGACACCTTATGAACTTATAACTGGTAAAATATCAATCATAAGCTATATAAGACCTTTTAGCTGCCATGTGACCATCTTGAATACCATTGAACATCTGGGCAAATTTGAAGGGAAGTCTGATGAAGGGTTTTTAGTTGGGTATTCCCTAAATAGCAAGGCTTTTAGGGTATACAATTTAGAAACTAAGAGAGTTGAAGAAAACCTACATATAAACTTTTTAGAAAATAAATCAAATGTTGCAGGGTAAGAACCTAAATGGTTGTTTGATCTTGATTATTTAACTGATTCAATGAATTATCAGCCTATGAGATCAAAGAATCAAGCTAACAAAACTGCAGGTCCAAAAGAAGCTAATCATAGTACAGGTACACAAGATAATATTGATGCAGGAAATTCTGAAATGGAAGCTGACCCTGCTCAAGACTACTTTGTACTACCAATATATTCTTCTTATACTTCAACAGTCAAGAGCTCAGAAGCAAAGAATGAAGGTGAAAAGCCTAATAAGGATACTTGTTTAAAGACAAATGAGGAGCCAGTAGATCAGGAGGATCAAGCCTTTTTGGAAGAGATTGAAAAGCTTAAAAGACAAGAAAAGGAGGCTAATGATACAGCTGAAGCTCTTAGAAAGGTGTTTGCTCAAGAAGCTGAGGATTTGCTTCTTCAAGCAGGAGCTGCTAGAGCTACCAGTACTAACACAGTTAATACTGTTAGCACACCCATTAGTACTGCCAGTCCTTCAAATGTTTTTAGTGTTGGTAGACCTGCTCTAACCAACTATGCTGACCAAGATGATTCTCAAATACCTGTTCTTGAGGATATTTATGACAATCCAAATGATGGTATTTTTACCAATGCATCTTATGATGATGAGGGTGCAGTGGCTGACTTCACTAATTTAGAAACCACTATGAATGTTAGTCCTATTCCCACTTCAAGGATACACTCTATTCATCCTACAAGTCAAATTCTTGGAGATCCAAAATCAGCAGTTCAAACAAGGAGCAAAGTACACAAAAATTTTAGAGCTTATGTTTTTGTTAGATATATTCAAAAGCAGAGAAGAAATAATCACAAGGATTTCCAGCACTGCTTGTTTGCTTGCTTCCAATCTCAAATTGAACCCAAGAAAATATCTGAAGCCCTTGAAGATGAAAGTTGGGTTGATGCTATGCAGGAAGAACTGTTGCAATTCAAGATTCAGAAGGTATGGATTCTTGTAGATTTGCCTTATGGGAAGAAGGCAATTGGGACTAAATGGGTTTACAGAAATAAGAAAGATGAAAGAGGTGTTGTAGTAAGAAATAAGGCAAGGTTGGTTGCCCAACGATATAGACAAGAGGAAGGGATAGACTATGATGAGGATTTTGCTCCTGTAGCTAGGATTGAAGCCATTAGGATCTTTTTGGCCTTTGCTTATTATATGGGATTCATAGTTTATCAGATGGATGTGAAGAGTACCTTCTTGTATGGCATAATTGATGAGGAGGTGTATGTGTATCAACCTCTAGGTTTTGTAGATCCTAGGTTCCCTAAGAAGGTCTACAAGGTCGTGAAAGCTTTGTATGGTTTACACCAAGCTCCCAGAGCCTGGTATGCTACTTTATCTATTTTCTTGTTAAAGAATAGATATAGAAGAGGAACCATTGACAAGACTCTTTTATCAAGAAGGACAAGAATGATATCATGTTAGTACAAGTTTATGTGGATGATATTATTTTTGGTTCTACAAAGAGGTCTTGGTGTGATGAATTTGAGGCATTAATGAAGAGTAGATTTCAGATGAGTTCTATGGGAGAGCTCACCTTCTTTCTTGGATTACAAGTCAAATAGAAAGAAGATGACATTTTCATAAGTCAGGATAAGTATGTTGCAGAGATCCTGAAGAAGTTTGATTTTGCTAGTGTGAAGACTGCCAGTACTCTAATTGAGACTCATAAGCCACTGGTTAAGGATGAGGAAGCAGCAGATGTGGATGTACATCTTTATAGGTCCATGATTGGGTCTTTAATGTATCTAACTGCTTCTAGACCAGATATTATGTTTGTTGTATGTGCGTGTAGCAGGTTCCAAGTTACTCCTAAAACTTCACATCTCCATGATGTGAAGAGGATCTTTAGGTATCTCAAAGGCAAACCCAAATTGGGCCTTTGGCATCCTAGAGAGTCATCTTTTGACTTGGTAGCTTATTTAGATAGTGACTATGGTGGTGCTAACCTTGACAGGAAATCCATAACAGGAGGTTGTCAATTTCTTATTCATAGGTTGATTTCATGGCAATGCGAGAAGCAAACCATTGTGGCTACTTCTACCACAGAGGTTGAATATGTTGCTGCTGCAAACTGCTGTGGGCAAGTCTTGTGGATACAGAACCAGATGCTGGACTATGGGTTTAACTTTATGAACATAAGAATTTATATTGACAATGAGAACACAATATGCATTGTAAAAAATCTAGTAGTTCACTCCAAAATAAAGCATACTGAGATTAAGCACCACTTCATTAGGGATGCTTATGAGAAGAAGCTTATCCAGGTGCTAAAGATTCACACTGATGACAATGTGACTGATCTTTTAACTAAAGCTTTTGATGTTAGCAGGTTAAATTTCTTAATTGTTAACATTGGAATGATTAATCTATAGCTGCATTGGTTTAGGGGAGGCAAGATGGCATAGTTTGGAGTTGTATAATTTTTAGATGAATTTTTAATTAGAAGATGGGTTGTGGATGACATGATGACTTTTGAGGTTCATATGTTGCATGTTTATTGAAGACAGAGTTAATACTGTTGGTATAACTCGTTTGTACTGCCGAGCTTAGTTACTATTGCTGAAGGTAGTTGGTACTGCTGGTACAAAAATTCATACTGCTAGGTTCAGTTAATACTACTGAGTACATGTGGATTGGAATTGTCCCTAGATGCTAATTTGAGAAAAGGAAACTACTGGAAGCATGGATGTTCTTTAAGTGTTGGTTTTAATCACCACACAACAAATGGTCATCAGTTCACCATGTCTAACAGACATCAAGAACTGGCTAGTCCAAAGCAAACGGATTCTGGTAAAGACTTTTCAAATCCATTGATAGTTGATAGTTTACTCAAAACTATATGGTTATCAATGCACCATGTTATTGCAATGAAGCATTGGCTATTCCAGGTCAAACGGCAACTGGTAAAGAATCATTAAATTTGTTGATGGCTGATAGTTTGCCAAAAACTATACAGTCCAATGATCTACCTCTCTCAAGAGGTTACACACTTGGAAGTGGGGAGGACAGTTTGAAACTAATGGAATTGATGGAATTTGTACAAAATTGTGTGACTTGGTGAGCAAAAAGAATAGAGAGAAATTGTGAGCTAAAAAACAGAAAGAAAGTTGTGTGAAAAACAGAAAGAGTGAATTGGTGAGCAAAACAAATTGAGAGATAATATGTGAGCATAAAAACAGAAAGAGAGAAAGTGAGATTGGTGATGGAAAATCTCTTTGAAGGAATTTCAAGTTAATATTGGTCTCTTCAAGTTAGTACTGTTGGGCATTACTTAGTACTGCTGGATATTGCTTAGTACTGCTAACCATCTTTTAGTACTACGTGGCTTAAAGTTAGTACTGCTAGGCTTATTTTAGTACTGCTAGAAGACCGTTAGTACTGCTTGACCCATAACTAAATTTCCTTCCTAATTTCTAGTCGTTGCTAAATTTCTGCCAACTGCCATGCTTATAGGCTATAGGGTTTGACTAATTGAAGATTTCTTGATCTTTCTATAAACTTAAAAGATTTCTTCAAGATAAGTACAAATCTTCTTCAGTCGGTGACACTTTAAACTCTTAAATACTCTCTCAAATATCAATTCACTCTACCAAACATCCGTAATCTCTCTCACAAACATATCCCAGAACCTTAATCAACTTTCTATTCATCAAATGGCTACTTTGGAGTTTTGCGACAAGCACAACATGGTGGCATACTTGGAGAAACCAGAGGGAAGTGTAGAGTTTCATCAGATCATTGATTTCCTAACTGCTAGTCACATTTACTATGCCCTCACAGAGAATCCAACAATATATGCTTCATTTATCAAACAATTTTGGACAATAGCTGGTGCTAGCACAAATGTTAATAGAGAAGTAGAACAAACTGCTAGCATAGATGGATAAGCCAAGACCATCACTGAAGCATCTTTAAGAAGACATCTAAAGTTGGAGGACAATGGTGGAATTACTTCTTTACCCAACACAGAGATATTTGAGAAACTTTCTCTCATGAGGTATGCAACTGATTCTGATAAGCTTACATTTCAAAAAGGTAATTTTTCACCACAGTAGAGGTTTTTCATTCATACAATCCTCTACTGCTTGTGTCCTAAAAAGACTTCTTGGGAGCAATTTAGCAGCAATATAGCTACTGCTATTATTTGCCTGGCAACAAACAGAACTTTTAACTTCTCAAAATTCATATTTGATGCAATGGTAAAGAATTTGGATAACCCTCATAAGTTTTTGATGTATCCTAGATTTATCCAAATTTGTTTAAACAAGCAAAAGAGACTTCTCCAACCCCACACAAGAACCTATCCCACTCCTATACTTACACAAAAAAAATTTAATAACATGAAGCGAGTTACGAGGGATTATTCTGGTGAAGACATTCCTTTATTTCCTTCCATGATCACTGCACCTGAAACATCTCCCTTAATAATCACATCTTCACCATCCTTTTCACCTCAACATACACCAGTTAGTGCTCCTTCAACTTCACCACCACCCATCACAGAAACTACACCTACTGCATAGGAGCCTGCTCCAATGCCCCATGAATCACCTCTCTAAAGTGTTCAATCACTTAGACGTGATGAGGGTAGTGTGTCACTTAATGAATTGATGGATTTGGTTACTCAGTTAACTAATAAAGTTGGAAGCTTGGAGAATGAATTGACAAACACTAAGAAGGTTTATGGTTCTGCTATTACCAAGCTAGTCAAAAGAGTAAAGAAGTTAGAGAAGCAAGTCAAGACAGGTAAAGCTAGGAGAAGAACAAAGATAGTTCTTTTAGAATATGAAGCTATAAAGGAGGATTCTTCCAAATAGGGGAGGAGTTTGATTAAAGAATTAGACATGGATGCTGATTTTTCTTTAGTTCCTCTACATGATGCAGAGATTCAGGAAAAGATTAGTGATGATACTGAGGTATTGCTAGAAGAGGAAGAGACTACTGAATTAATAGGAGAACCTACTGAGCTTGTGGAAGATCAAGGAAGTGGTAAAAAGAGGAACAAAAGGTTACTACTGCTGATACTGCACTTAATACTGCTAGTGTACCATTTATTACTACTAGTGCAACTCCTGAGGTTAGTACTGCTGCTGAAAGATTGGTATATATAAGAAGGAGTGCAAAGAAGAAGAAAGATAAAGGCAAGGCAATCGTGATTGAAGATGAATCTGTTCAAAAGAAGTCCAAGAAGAAAGTGCCTAATTTTTCTAATGATTTCCACCATGTTTTAAGCTAGTTTTAACCATTTTCAACCTAATCTAGTACACACAAACCCCAATAAACTCTTGATCATCATATACATCATATTTACAATTACATTTATAAATGAAATACAAGAAAATACAAGAATAACAAAAATAAGTAAAGATTTATACCCACAAAAATGATGTAAGTGATGATTATCACCCAAATGACTCCATAAAATCTTCAATGACTTCAGCCCCAAAATATATATAAACTTCCTTGAAAACACCCTTTAATCACTTCAAAAAGTATAGGAAACCATACTAGGTAGTCATATTCACTAGTAGGTTATTATTTGATTAGTAAAAACTTAATGGAAATGGTGTTTTGTTGTTGATGAATTCGGCACAAAGGGAGAGAAAAACAAGAGTTGTGTGTGTAGTTTTGGTAAACTATGGGAAGTAAAAGTGAAGCCTTGGTTTTAAGATACTTGTACATGCAAATGGAAATGATTAAGCAAGACAAGTGTCTTGCCTTGCCTTCTCCATTTACCACGCCTCATATGAGGTGGTGGTGTGTGATTTTAAGTTTATATTTTATAAACTTTAGTGTTTAGGATATAAATTTTAAGATAGGTAGGTAGTTTTGAGGCTAACGGGTATCGACGTAAAATAAAACGAGAGTTAAGGCGAAACCACGAAGTGAAAACGAATATGATAAAAATAATTCTACATTAAACGGAATACTTTTCTGAAAAGATTAATTTACGTACGGTTCAAGACGAATAATTGCTTTAAGCATAGCTCGTAATTAATTAAAACGACGATTTCAATAAAATGTGTAGATGTAAATAAAAGTAACTTGTTTAAAATTTATAAATTAATTATGAGATATTAAATAGTAGTGACCTTAAATACGGAATGTTACAGTTTAAAAGGATTATCCACTAACAAAGGGACTTGCAACTTTGATGCTAAGTAACAAGCTAAGAGTGGATCAACAGTTAGAGATGGCAGATGAGCTTTTGACAAAGATCTACAATATAGAAAACAAACCAAGGAAGTAAAGTGTTTATAAGCATCCTCAGCAGAGTACATCAGAAGAAACTTGGGATTTAATGGTAAATCATAAGTTTAGGGGAGGATTGTTAGGATTTAGAGATTCTACACTTAGTACTGTTGATAGTTAGTTAGTACTGCCAGTACATTGTTAGTATTGCCAGTTATAGTTAGTACTACTAGTTGTATATTTAGTACTGTTAGTTATGTATAGTTAGTACTGCTTAAGTGATATGCATGAGATATATTAGGAATAGATATGCATGATCACTTAACACGTTTTGTAAGCTCATTAGGGTTTCCTTGGTGTATAAAAGGAACCCTACGACACTAGTTAGAAAAATAAGTTTCACAAATATTCATTGTTAGTAATCTGTACCCTAGCAATTTAAAAGTAATCAAAGTTCTGTTTTATTCATTGTTCTTCTTAGCAATATAAGTTAGTTTTCGCATATCTTATATTGTTCATAGTCATTGTTTCTCTTGTAGTTAGTTTAGATCTATCCAGATTGGCTACCAACCTTAACAGACTAGAAAGATCTATTAAGTCTGGGATCCACAAGAATTGTAGAAACCTGATTGTAGGCTTCATAGATCGTTTTGCCCATATAGGATATAATAACATTGAATGACATGAAGCATAGCGGAATAACAAATAAGAACATCAATGTTATTACAAGGTTTTCTTTATTCATACTAATAATAAACTATAAACTAACTAATAAGCTAACTACTAATAAGCTAACTATTAGACTCTCATTGGAGAGATCTAAATATGATGGATGTGTATTTTAAACCAGATGCCTACCCTCTTTATATAATAGAGGGAGGTTACAAGAAAACCCTAGCTTACATAGGAAGCTAACTTAATATTTTACATTAAGTCCTTGTTGTTTCATCTTTCTATATTTCTGCATATTTAGTTTTGTAATCATCAAATCTCAAATCCCAACAATCTTCCCCTATTTGATATTACAAAACAATCTTCATGTATGAAACAATCTTCAATGCTTCCCTTTGACTTAAGATCTTGTTAAACATGCCACCACACATAATAAGCTGCAAACCATATCTCTTGGAGTCTTCTTCCCCTTTTTGTAATCATCTAATAGGGGTCTTCTTGTAGATATGCAACTTGTAAATACTTCCCCTCAAGTGGTACATGTAGATGGTTAAACATTTAATCAATAAGCTTCCCCTGAAACCAATATGTTTACCATCTCTTGAATCTTGAACTTTCTAGGCTCTATGTAGTGATCACTGATGAAGATAATATAGTATAACGAATTTGATGAAGAAGTAGAATCTCCCAAACTTGTGTCTTATGTCTTGCACTATCCCCGTGACGTCGAACTCATACTACAGGGAAAAGTATAAGTAGACCGCAACCTCTTGACGAAATCCTCATTTATCCTATAAAATGAGACACTGAGCACAATAACGTAACTCCTTCAAGTGATAGCAAATGTGATCATTGAGCACCATAAGAAAAATCACACACTTTTGCTAGATTCTGCAAGTCTTCGTCAACGCCATTTAAGCACGAACAAGTTATCTTCAAACGTTGTAAGCCGTTTAAGATATAATAAGAACACGCATCTGTGAAACTGAACTACAACATCAAATAAGTGATAATCAATCGTCTTCGTAATCACATCTTTAATAAATCTCCAAAAATGGGTCATAAAATCAATAATAATAAATTGTTGTGAAAAACAGTCCCATCTAAGATCCAAACACGTCTGTTGTCCAACATCGGATAATGCTAGCAGTATAAAGTACTCTGTCAGTACTAAAAATCAAACCCAGCAGTACTAATACTAGAAAATACCTAGCAGTACTAACTGCTATATGCCAACAGTACAAACATCCAATCAACATCCTGACAGCAGTAAACAACACCAAACCAACCCATACTATACGTGAACACTTCATAGCAACAGCTAAAATCCATTAAATTCTAGCCCATGATCTTTGAGTTAAATTAGGGCCATCATCTTGTACAAGCAGCTTTAAAAATTAACGAGCAGTACTAACTTGTTAAAACAAACAGTATTAACATATATTCCTTTGAACCACACAATATGCTACTTATAATATCCACATCCAAATATAGAGAAAGTCAAAGATAATCCCTAAAATTTAGGGATTTTCATATTATAGCAAATATTATTCCCATATCCACGCATCAAAACCATTACCTGTACAATCTCCATAACTGTTTCCATGAAATATGAATCCTAAAAATACGCAAACTAAAACTGTCACAAATCAGCATCTCCTTCCTCCCACACTATTAGTGACATTATTTTCTATCACTAAACTATTTCAGATCTGTCACTTAACACTAGCAGGATTAACCATATATATAGGAAGTATTAACCTCGTATACAAGCAGTATTAATTCTTACCCAAACAGTACTAAGTAGACAACAAGCAGTACTAATAATACCATTACTATATCACGATCTCAAGCACGTCAATCACATCTACTGTGTCAACAAAGCTGCTAATGATGTCCACGGCATTCATTATAAACCACATCACAATCAAACAGGCCTTATATCAATCCTGCTTCTATAATAATGTTGTACATGCTTTTCCATGCCACGACATCAGAATCAAACCTATAACGGTGACATGTTCTTTAATGAAACCATACAAACCCTAAAAATTTAGGGTTTGTTCATTGAAAACATAAACCCTGCCATTTTTACTGATCCTTCAAACCTTCTATATCTGAACCTGCGTCTTCATTCGTTGTTCCATGGCCCAAAACACCTGATCTAGAATTAGGGTTGTGAGAAACCCTAATTACCCATAAGTAACATCAGCAGCACCTTTACACCTTGATTCTTTCTGTCGACCATAAATCATCACAAGCTTCTAGGAAGTCGACTTCAAGCCTTTATAATCTTTAACATATAGTAGTATACAACCTGTATCATGAAAATCGATGATTACACTGCTTACCGAATTAGGGTTTAGAAACCCTAGTTTCACCGAGTTTGCTTGTGCATCGAAAATCAGAAGAACTTCAACAAGAACAAAAACCTTCTTTTCATCAAACCAGAACCATGTATAACCCTGGATATCAAGAGCAACCTGCTCTGATACTAATTGTAGAAACCTGATTGTAGGCTTCATAGATCGTTTTGCCTATCTAGGATATAATAACATTGAATGACATGAAGCATAGCGGAATAACAAATAAGAACATCAATGTTATCACAAGGTTTTCTTTATTCATACTAATAATAAACTATAAACTAACTAATAAGCTAACTATTAGACTCTCATTGGAGAGATCTAAATATGATGGGTGTATATTTTAAACCTGACGCCTACCCTCTTTATATAATAGAGGGAGGTTACAAGAAAACCCTAGCTTACATAGGAAGCTAACTTAATATTTTACATTAAGTCCTTGTTGTTTTATCTTTCTTCATTTCTGCATATTTAGTTTTGTAATCATCAAATCTCAGATCCCAACAAAAATTCTACTTGACGAACGGGAGGAAGGCCAGGTAGATCTTCAGGAAAAACTTTTGGGAATTCTCTGACTGCTAGTATATCTTCTAGTTGTTTCTTGTCCAACTTCTATTCCATTATTTGGGCTACGAAAACTTGACATCCCCTGGATATATACCTTTCGGTTTTTATACAGGATATGAGATTTAGTCGGGTTTTACTTCGGTCACCTCGAATGATTAATGTTTCACCGTCGATGGGAATGTGGACGACTTTCTCATCACAGATGACCCTAGCATGATAGTTGGATAACCAATCCATACCAATGACGACGTTGAAACTACCAAGTTTAATCGGCATAAGATCAATTTTGAAAGGTTGGTTTAACAAGGTCAGGATTGCACCCAGAATAACGGTGTTTGTGTTTACTAAGTTTTCATCAGCCATTTCGATATCATAAAAGGTATCTATTGTTATGGTTGGAATATTTAGCTTAGAGGCAAGAGATATGGATACGAAGCTTTTATCGGCTCTAGAATCAAATAATACTCTAGCTAGATGTTGGTTTAGAAGGAACATACCCGTGACTATGTTCGGGTTATGATAAGCATTCCTATCCCTTAGAATGTAGGCTCTTCCCTGGGCATTATTGTTGATGGTCTTTCGGCACTAATTTGCATAATGCCCTTTCTCTCCACATGCATGGCAAGTAACTGTCACTGATAGCAGATTACTTCCAGTGGCTGGCCCTTTGTTTCTGCAGTTCTTGGTCAGATGGCCCACCTTGTTGCAAATATTACACTTAATAGTGCAAGGTCCTTTGTGATGCAGAGTGCATTTCTTACACAAGGGACGGTTTCTAGTATATCCATTATTTTCAGTTGGGGTGGCAGCATAAGCCCTGAAGGGGGTTTCCTGTCTTCTGTTTCTAATTGTGGTTGGTGATTATTATAGCGGTTGTTGGTGTTGGTGTTACGATAGTTGTTGTTATTATCATTGCGGTAGTTGTTATTGTTGAAAGTTCTTATGTTATCAAACTTTTATTTGTGATCACTTATACTTTGCATCGGCGGTGCCTTTGTTACGTGATCCATTAGCCTCTGGGCTTATGTTTAATGGCCTTCCTCTAGAAGTATGAGGTTAGAGGCGGTAACATTTCCTTCAACACTTCGAGGCAATCCCGCGATGAAAACTTCCATCATTTTCTCAGAATCTGTCACCATAGTGGGACACAAGGTTGCCAATTCCTGGAATCTTCTCACAAAAGGTCCTTGAGATCCATTCCCTTCACAGTCAGATGGTAAAATTTATCTTCCATCTTTTGGACTTCAGTTCGGGGACAATATTTCTTTATCAAAAGTTTCTTGAATTCAACCCAGGTAATCTTATAAGCTTCTTCTATCCTAATAGGTTGGGCAAAATAATTCCACCAAGATAGAGCTTCTTCAGTTAAAGTACCAGTAGCAAACTCCACCTTGCAGTCTTCGGTACAGTTGCTACAGGAAAACACTGATTTAGTTCTTTCAAACCAGCGGATGAGACCAATAGCGCCTTCCGTACCTTTGAAGTTGATAGGTTGGCACTTCATGAACTCTTTGTAGCTACAATTACTTGTCACAGGATCTTCTCTTGGTCTGGTGGTATTATCAGTATTTTCCATGTTAGCGGGCTGGTGCTTCTAGAGCTGCGGTAACACTGTCAGCAACTAGTTTCCTGATGGCAGCCTGAGTCATGGCTGGTGCTTCAGATGTTGACATCCTATTACGAGGCATTCTATCAACATAAGATAACACGTAATAAGAATGATATCACAAGTCTTAAAATGATTAAAGTTCAAAAATAAACATTGTCACAATAGTGATATCGAAATCATAGATAATTCAAAATAAGTATCTATAATTTATTTAGAAATCATGGTATGATTCATAACGATGGAGACGGAGATGATGATATAAGAGAAGTTGTTTTAGGATGGATATATCGGTATTATGAAACAACAAGGTATAACGAGATTGCCATTGTATTATATCATAAACAACTTGCCTTTGTACTGTACATAGTCAAAATTTGACAAGTGTTGTTATTTATACCATACATCCCGTGGCTAGGTTAAAAGCTATAACTAGTATCTAAATGGCTAGATTTCGTGGGTCCTTTCTGGCTGTTCTTAAGTTCATAGATTGCATTCAGAAGACTTTCCTTGTCTGCTTGGTGACGGACTTGGATTTCTTCAATGATTTGTTCTAGATTAGCAATCCTGGAGCGAGCCAGAGCAATCTTGTTGTTATTTCCCATTTGCTTTCTTTAAAGTTTAGCAATTCGAGCATGAGCCTTTTGGAGTTCACCTTCCAGATTGTTGCAATCTTGTTGTATAATCACCCGACCTTTTATAAGACCTTCTAGTTTATCTTCTATGTGCTTAATGCGGTCGAGAGAGAGTTCATCCAGGTGATTCAGGATTTCCTCAATTTGCTCCTCATGATGTTCCAGACTTGTCTTACGAGAGCTTTTTCCCATATCAAATTCTTGAGGTAGGGCAGAAGTAGAGGAGAATGATTGGTTATGGCCTTGTTTCTTAGGTGACAATAATTCCTCCGGAAGAAAGAATTCTTGAGGATTAAACATTATTGGAGATGGAGGTAAGATAGTCGGTGGTGGAATAGGTGATTCTTTAGCATAGTATGCATGCATGACCTTCATATAGGGGTCATCATGAAAAAGTGAAAGAGTTGGTGAAACTATTGGAACTACACCAAATGAGTTATTTGAAGAGCTAGAATAAGTTTTTCCTGGTGAAGCTGGGACATAGTTCGGGGAAGCCGGGATATAGTCCGGAAAGTTAGAGGAAAAAGCATCCTCAATATCGAAAGTAGGGTGGCTGGGAGAAGACATCGCTCTGTTAACAACCCAGTAGGAAATAACATAACTTATTTATATAATAGTATAATAGTTATGTATCTTTACATACTATTCGGGAGATGTAGTGGCACGGAGGACTTTGATGAGAAAAGTAGTTATAGTTAAGGTTTTAACCTTGTTCTCTATAACCGTGGCTCTTGATACCAATCTATAACACCCCCATTTTTGACATATAGCAACGGAAGCTAATCTGGGGTATTATTTCATAGTACAACAGTCATAATCATAGAAAACGACTCGAAAGAGACGTTTTTAAAAGATAAGTTATCATTCATTATTTCATCAGAGTTTTTACAAACAAAGGTCGCCAAAATCTACATATATCATAAAAGTTTGAATGAAAACAGTTTTAGCCATCTTCAAGTCCGTGCCACCCCGTGCCATAAGGAGTGTTCAGTTACCCGAGAAAAACCATGCTAAAATGGTCAACAAAATGGTTGAGAAAAATCATAGGTTTATAATAAATAGTGAGAATACAAGTCAATCATAATAGTGGGTTACGTTTTTATACACCATAAAGGTAAAATTGCAATGATACAATTATTATGAAAACAGTATTATTGCTCTAAGCTCATGGCACTCAAACTGACATGATATATTAATAATGATATAAATAAAGATAATGGCCCCGTGTAGGGAATTGCCATAAACCTATGAGTTTTTCAAATATAGTGCGTTTTGGTTACTATATCCGGCTAACCACAACGGAATTTCGTCAATCCTAAAAGGCATAATACACAATATTCACGTTCACGTCGCAAGTGATTAAATGGTCCTATGATGGTGGGGTCTTTTGGCATAAAGGGACTTAGACAACAGATGCAATAAAAAATTAGGATAGAAACCTTTAGAAAACACTTGTATACCAGTGGGTTATAGCATGTACCTCCTCACTGTTATGAAATAGAAGATTTAAATGCGAGGCTATGAACTCACCTTAACAGTATAGGGAAATCTGATTGATGGCAAAAGTATATCAAGTGAAAGTAACGGCTTCGTCACGCAACCTAGGGTAATATGTCAAGTCTTAGTGTGATGGTTTATGTTTCAAAACTTCATAAAGTTTAACGTATATCTTTGATTTTTCAATTATGGAAATTTAGTATCGCTGTTTCGGCAATCATAATCCAAAGGCCCATGTAGTATCGTTTGAGGAGCCAGGGAAATTTAAATCGTAAACCCAACAACCTCGTCAAAACGAAAAACTAAACAGAAACCCCTCATATGAAATTCCCTAGTAACGTGATACGATAAGATTTTAAGTTTCTTCAAAAGTTAGTCGATGATAAATTACCTTAAATATAAAACAAAATAATGTGTCGATTTATGATTAATAACGATAAATGTGTCGGGTTTTAATAAAATCAAGTTTTATAATATTAATATATATTTTTATAATTTATATAAAAATATAATATTTTATATTTTTAAGTTTGCAAAATTGGCAATATATACCCTTGGTTTATAAACTTTTACGACTTTAGTCCTTTATATATAAAGTATATATAATTTAAACCTTTAACTTTTTAAACTTTGGCAAATAGGTCCTTTAGTTTTATAACTTTTGAATAATGACATTTTCAGCCCCTTTAGTTATAAATTTCAGAAAGCTTATGCATGTAAATATTTGCAAAACAAGTCCAAAAAGCCATGCAAGCTTATTTTAGGATTCCAAATGATATTTGCACGTTAAAGCTTATTAGAATAATCTAAAATAAGATGTTCTAACATAACAAAAGTTTAGAAAAAGTATTTGTTAGCTAGAAAATCAAAACGGGTCGTTTTTAGGATTTTAATAAAAAACACATAGGTTTGAGGATTCAAAGCTTCAAACAAGAGTTCATATATGATCTTAAGAGTATTATGAACATTCTAATACAGATTATAAGCTTATTAAACAAGATCTTAGGCTTACTTGAACTAAACTGGGTCGAAATAGATTTTTATGACTCATACACCTAGGAATCGCTTCAAGACTTCGTTTTTCTTGATTCTTAGCTTCTATTTTGAGATTAGGGACTTCTCTTGATCTTCTATTATAGCTAAGGAATGGTTAGAACTCCATTTGAGTATGTGAGATGAGTTTTGAGGGATGATTTGAAAGGGTTGCTTGGTTCGCGTATTTATAGGGTGAAAAGACCTTTAATGCCCAAGTTTACTTGGTGTAAGATATCTAGGGCTAGATTAGTGAGTATTGAGGGCTAGGAGGGGGATTAATATAAGCTAGAAACTAAATATGAGATGTTGAGGGGTGTTTGGAGGCCACAGCTAAGGAAAAAGGGGCAAAGAGGTAACAAGGCTACTTGGTGGCCAAGGTGGTGAATAACGTGCTTGTAAGCTACTTAGGTGGCTGCTTGGTGATGTCATAAAGGTGCTTGGATGGGTGCTTGGTTTAAAAATGGGTAAAAATTAGTGAAAATGGGTATCGGGTTGGTTTAGGGTTCGGTTTAGGGTATTTATTACCTTTTTAGATTAAGTTAGGTTAGGGTTTAGATCGATTAAGGTTTAGGATTAGTTAATTTGGATTGAGATATAAGGGCATAGGAATAAGGTTTTAGGGCTTAGATTTAGGCTATGTAGGGTTTAGTTATTTGGTTGAAAGGTGAAAATAGGGTTAGGTTATCAATATTTAAGGTTTAGGGTGTGTAGATTAGGGTTAAGGATGAATAAGGTATAAGGTTAAGGTTTTAAAAGTCATGTCTTAAGTGCTGTAACCTTGTACTATAGTGGTGGTAAGAAACCCAAGTGATTTAGGAGGTAAAATGACCTAATTTGACTTTCTTGCATTATTGACTTGTACATTGTATTTTAGAAAGTTGTAACTTGATTTAGGAGGGAAAAGATATTCAAATGTGGTGTATTGATACTTGTACACATGCTTTAAAGGCTTGTGCATTCATTTTATATGTATACATTACATATAATTAGGGTTTTGATATAAACGTTAACGTTTAATGCTTGTTTTGATATAACATTTTGAAAGTATGTTAAATGGATAATGTACTTGGTAAAAATGATATTAAGATATAAACTTGACATATTAGGATGTTTACATGATATAAACATAGATAGAGATTGCATTGGTAGAGGTTGCGTGAGCTCGTTTACTTTAGAGATGCAAGTTACGTTGCTTAATGAGATAAAGCAAAACATTTCCCTGTAAGAAGGTGATATATTTATAATAGATGGATATTACATTGCATCTAATTTAATAGATGGATAATTACATTAATGAAAATTACGGGTTGTTATACATCCCATTCCTTGCAGTAGAAATTTTATTTCTATTTGATTTCCCTGTGTTCCGTTACCATTCCCGGCATAGCCAACATTCTTCCTTTGTATGTCAACCCTACCATCCTGTATCACTGCTTGATTCCATGTATTTGATGAAGTACGAAGACGGTTATTGGTTAGAGTAGAATAACATTGAGTGATTGCTCTTGCTAGTAACATCATTGCGGTTGTAAGCTTGTCTTCCTGAGCATCCCCTTGTTTCTCCCTTTGATAATCTTCTTCATAATCAATAACTGATGAAGGATGAGTGACATAGTATGGTTGTAGTGAATGAGAATATGAAGGACTTACATGAGAATGTAAAGAATGAACATTTAAATGGGCTACTAAACCTAATGGATCATGATTCCTTGCAGCTTTCTTTGCTCTGGATGCAATGACATGTGGTTCATATTGAATCAGGGTATCAAACAGGTTATCAAATTCAGTTTCCTTGATGTTAGCAATCTGACGAGTCATGGTAACATATTTACTCCATTCAGGTTGCAATGAATTGAGAAACTTGGTGTTGATTGAGATTGATAGAGGATGAATGTTGTTTTGTTCCATAACATTCACAAGTGTTGTAAGCCTTTCATACACAAAAGATAAAGATTCTCCTTCTACAGTAACAAATTTGTCAAATTCATCAACAAGCCTCGAGTGTCTTTGTTGTTCAGTCTTTTCAGAACCATGCATCAACCTTTTGATCCGTTCCCATATTTGTTTAGCAGTTTTACAAGCATCGACAGAATTGTAGATATCATTGGGTATTCCTTGAAGAAAAGAAATTCATCACTCTGATGTCTGACAGTATTGTTTCTTATTGGATTCAGTCATCTTATTGAGTGGTTCAATGATCTTAGTTGTTAGATCATGTGGTTTGTCTGGATTCTGAATCATTTTCCGCTTATACGGTCTAACTTCAATTGAATGTCGCATTCGCTCTCCTTCTTGCTATTTGTTGTCCAGAAACCTCATAAAATGACTTGCCCATGGTACATAACGTCCTTTTTCTAACATTGGAGGTCTTTCAGAAGCTCCTGATTTAGCAAGAGTTTGTTGATTTGATGCAAACATGTTTTGATTTAGATAATGAATATAATGTAAACTTGGATCGTTTTAGAGATAAAGTCTTGCAATCGTGAAATCAAAGAGCAATAACAACTAAGTTTGTATTACAATACTTCAAATACAAAACCTTGAAGATACGAAACATTGACTTAGATACAAAGTCTAAGTAACAAGAAGCCTTTATACGAAAGCTCAATTTCCGAAAGTAAGAAGATACGAAACCTCTGAAACAGTGTTACGAAACCTCAATCACTATGTTACGAAACCTCAATCACTATGTTACGAAACCTCTAAAATAGATATACTAAACCTTCCAATTCAAAAACTGAATTACGAAACCTTCAATTAGGAAAGCTGTGTTACGAAACCTTTGAATATGAAACCAAGATACACGAAACCTCAATATACGAAACTATGTAAGTCCCTTTGTCAGTGGATAATACTTTTCAACCAGCATGAATATATCTTGTCCATTCTCTGTCGATACATGATGAACTGCACACATATCATATAACTACCATTTCAAAGGATCATGCATATATTTATGAATTTTGTACCATTATCACATCTAATAGTTTTAACCTTTGATTTAATTGGTTCTCTATTTTGTCTTATAAAGTCCTTAAGGAATTCCACGTTTCATCCATTAGATCTTAAGAAAAGAACACCCAACTAAACCTGCTAAAATCATCAGTGATAACCAGACAATAAGTCTTATGGTTTATACTCCTTACAGATGTGGGTCCAAATAAGTCTGTATGCAAAAGCTGTAAGGGCTGACTAACAGAGCTCACTATTTTGGCCTTACAGGAGGCCTTGTGTTGCTTTCCTTTCTGACAAGCAACACAGGTGTGGTCATTTTGAAAAATCTTTGAAGGTAAACCTCTTACAAGGTTTCCCTTCACAAGTTTGTTTAAGTTTTTAAAATTAACATGACCCAACCTTCTATGCCATTTGTTAGATTCATCAACTATGGCCTTTGCAATCAAACAAGCTAAACATCCAGAAGGAACAATGTTCTCTAAGTTGAAACTGTACATATTGTTTTGTCTAGGGATTCTAAGTAATACTTGATTTTCATCAGGCAACTTAAAGTCAGAAGACAACACAAGACATTCAGTGTTTGTAAAGAGAACCTTGTTCTTCTTGTCACACATCTGTGACACAGAAAATAGATTGAAATGCTATAGTTCTTTTACAAAGCACACATCCTTAAAATCTAACTTTTCTATTTCATTTTACCTTTACCAGTTAGGTAACCTTTACTACCTCCAAAAGCAACAGGGCAACCATTATAGTCTTGATATTCAGCAAGGTAGGCCTTGTTCCTAGTCATGTGCCTAGAACATCCACTATCAACAATCCCTTTGTTCTTTAAAGCTCTTTGTAGATTATCCTGCACATCAAATAAGAGAAATTAGTTTTTCTTAGGGACCTAAGTCATTGACTTGGGTCTGCCTAGTGGATCTTTAAAATTAACATTTTTACTAAAGCTTGATCCACTATTGTATTTGGAGACGTGTTCCATTAGTCTTTTGGGTCTCTAATTACAACCTGCTAAGGGCTTAACAACAGTTTCCCTTATGCCCCCAACAACACTAACTACTTTGACCTCAACAGTATTAACTTTTTGATTTGAAAAATTAGCTTTTGGTGCTGTTGTTCTATTAAATGGCCTTCTAATAGGTGAATGAGACTTATAAAAATTATTTCTTGGTCTGATTTCATTCACAATGGGTCTGGCAGTATTAACTTTCCTAGCAGTACTAGTTGTTGCTGCTTGACTAGAGAGATTTTGTCTAGCAGTATTAACTAGAAATATGCCAGTTTTAGTTAGTACTGCTTTTGGAACAAACTTGTTTTGGTGATTCAATCTTTGCACATTGTTCCACACTAGTCTATTCTCCCCTTGACTAGTACCCTTACCCTTATTTTTGTTCAAATCAACCTGTTTAGCCATTCTTTTCTCATGAAAATCACAATCTCTAATAAGATGACTAAAACTGCCACATACAAAACATGCCTTTTAGTAAACTTATATCCCAAACCCAACCTTTTGGACATTAAACCATTCCAGTCTCTCTTGTCAGCTTTAGGACTTAGACTATATGTGTTTTGTTCTTTAATAGTTTCCCTAGGAGTTTTTACATGCTTAACAGTATTAATAAAAGCAAAACTAGGTTTTTCCTGTTCTTTTGAAGGTTGAATCACATATTCATCATCACTGTTTGACTCATACTCCTCAATGATAGGAGCATCAAACCAAACTTTAGGTTGACTAACAACTTTGGGTTCAACTACAACTGGTTCAGGCACAAATTCAAGTGTTTCTTTACTAGAATTGGACTCACAAGAGTTAAAATCACTGGTTTGAGTATCAGATTTACTAGTTTTAGACTATTTTGGACCATATGTGAACATAGAATCATCTACTTCTCTATCAGGTCCTAAAGCATGTTAATATTCCTTCATTAGAGGGGGAACTACATCATGCCTTCACATTTGCTAATCAATCAGCACATGACAATCTTCCACCATCACGGACCTACTTCAAATACACCTTTGAAAAACATCATTTTCATAACTTAAGACACCATTATGTACTTGATCTAACATACCAAGCCATATTTGTCCTAGTAACCATCATCTGACTACTATTTAGCAGTTTACTAAGCGGTACCTAGCAATTATAATGTATTATAGGCAAGTCACCAGGGGGAGGGGGTTGATTATTCTCTAAGGTAATATTATGGTGGGTAGGAAATGTATGTCACCTACGTTTAAGGTCGAGAGATAATTATTTTTGTGTTTTTAAATTTTATGAAAGCAAGTAAATCAATATGTTGAGAGAGGGGGTTTTAACTAAGATACTAACTACTCCTAGTTATGCAAGAAATGTAAAAGTGGTGCAAACTCATATAGTTAAAAAACATGCTCACTTAAGATGCACTACTTCCTAGTTACTCTACCTAATCTATCGCGTTGTCACACCCTTGCTAGTGCAATGTGAAGTATTCCTTTCTATTGTGGGTTGGTCAGTCCCATACATATATGCTAGCAACATTGATGTTCTTTGGCTTGTCATATTCATATGCCTTGAGTGATTCCTCAATATGGAAATGACAGCCTAACTCGTCATGAGTTTATTCCTTTTTCCTATGTTTCAAGGTATGCTTGAAATGTTTCCTAGAAGGTGTATATTTATCAATGACACAAGAGACTCGTATAGTTTCATCCATGTATCAACCTTTTTTTGTTTGTATGTTTTATTTGTCCAAGTAAATGAATAATTTTCATTAGTATTGTTCCATGACAGTCTCGAACTACGACCATTTTGTAATTATTAAAAATTTCTTACAATGATCTACTTATTAGAGGGACATCTTTCAATCAATTAATTTAATTAGCTTCGAAAGGAATCTCTCATAGTTCTTTAGCAGATTGAACATTTTGATGAATACCAAAGAGAGTATTAGACATACCATTGATGATTAAACCTCCACAAATGTAGTCATCAGTCTCTCACTTGCTTCTTATCATTATCTCATCCAAAGTAGCATCACCCTGTTATATGGAATTGGTATGCTCAAAACATACACCATAATCCTACTCTTCAAGAAGAAGTGCATCTTCTTTTTCCATCTCCTAAAGTCCATCCCTTCAAACTTATCCAGTTTGAAGAAGTTAGTAGCCTTATGCTTCTTTATCAGATTGTTGGGGTTTATAGCTGATGATGTGTCATTTTATACACTATTTCAAGGTCATTTAACCTCATAAATCATGCAAATATACCCAGATTATGTGCTTAATAATTTGTTTTCATGTTTTTAGCACTTGGATGGCTTTTGGAGGAAATACATTTGACTTGGGCTCATTTAGAGAAGAAATGGATAAGATTACGGACCTACACCAAATCTTTTGAATAATTGTGCAAACAGTGGCTGGAGACGGCGTCGCAGGCAAAAAGCGACGCCATCGTAATCTATGTGGTGACGACGTCAGGAATTTCGTGATGGTGTCAGGACGTGGCCGACTTAAAGAGGATCTTGAATCATCTACGTGGCAACGACGTCAGGAGTTCTAAGCGACACCGTCGCATCGATATCTCTATAAATATAAAACCTTTTTTAGGGTTTTAAGTTTGTAACTTGGTGTAACTTTGTGTAACTTTGTATAAACCTAGGAAGATGAACCCTAGTCATTCTAGCAGCTTTATAGGTTGTTTTTAGGGCCTCAAAACCCTATTGTACTACCTTGAACCCATGTTTTAATCAAGTAAGGTTATTTATCATTAATCATTCAATATGCCTATGTATTGTTTGGTTGATTTATCTTTTTGCTTTCTTTATAACATGCGAAGCTAAACCCTCCTTAGTATTTGTAGATCCCACAGTCTGAATAGATCTTTCTAGCCTGTTAAGGGTGGTAGCCAATCTGGATAGATCCAAACTAACTACAAGAGAAACAATGACTATGAACAATATAAGCTATGCGGAAACTAACTTATATTGCTAAGAAGAACAATGAATAAAACAGAACTTTGATTACTATTAATCTGCTAGGTTACAGATTACTAACTATGAATATTTGTGAAACTTGTATATCTAACTAGTGCCATAGGGTTCCTTTTATACACCAAGGAAACCCTAATGAGCTTACAAAACGCGTTAAGTGATCATGCATATCTATTCCTAATATATCTCATGCATATCACTTAAGCAGTACTAACTAACAGTACTAATATACAACTAGCAGTACTAACTATAACTGGCAGTACTAACAATGTACTGGCAGTACTAACTAACTATCAGCAGTACTAAGTGTAGAAGCTCTAAATCCCAACAATCCTCCCCTAAACTTTGATTTACCATCAAATATCAAGTTTCTTCTAATGTACTCTGCTGAGGATGCTTCCAAACACTTTACTTCCTTGGTTTGTTTGCTATATTGTAGATCTTTGTCAAAAGCTCATCTGCCATCTCTGACTGTTGATCCACTCTTAGCTTGTTACTTAGCATCAAAGTTGCAAGTCCCTTTGTCAGTGGATAATCCTTTTCAACCAGCATGAATATATCTTGTCCTTTCTCTGTAGATACATGATGAACTGCACACATATCATATAACCACCATTTCAAAGGATCATGCATATATTTTTGAAGTTCTAAAAAAAAATTTGCATCTGGTTCAAATAACATTTTTAGTTCAACCTATAATTCTATTTCTTTATCTTCAGTAAGTTCTGATAAGTTGTATCTTTCTTGAACTAAGCTCCATAATTTGATCAAATCATCCCTGTCAAAATTCTTAAGCATGTCTTCAAAAACCTAATACACCTCTGTGTTGGGTAAAGAAGTAATTCCACCATTGTCCTCCAACTTCAAATGTCTTTTAAAGATGCTTCAGTGATGGTCTTGGCTTATCCATCTATGTTAGCAGTTAGTTCTACTTCTCCATTAACATTTATGCTAGCAGTAGCTATTGTCCAAAATTGTTTAATAAATGAAGCATAAATTGTTGGATTCTCTGTGATAGCATAGTGAATGTGACTAGCAGTTAGGAAATTAATGATC
>BQNB010042825.1:15378-45886 GCA_026074375.1 Tanacetum coccineum | reverse complement strand
AAGTTGATGCTACAATTTACCGTAGCATGATTGGATCCTTAATGTATCTTACAGCCAGTAGACCTGACCTTAACTATGCTGTCTGCTTATGTGCCCGGTATCAGGCTAAGCCTACAAAAAGCACTTACAAGCGGTGAAACGGATCTTTTGATGCCTTAACGGAACCATTAACATGGGTCTATGGTACTTGAAGGATACCAATATGTCACTCACAGCTTATGCAGATGCCGATCACGTGGGGTGTTAGGACACTAGACGTAGTACATCGGGATGCGCTCGGTTCTTAGGTGACAAAATTGTTAGCTGGTCGTTAAAGAAGCAAAAGAGCACTGCTATATCAAGTACAAAGGCTAAATATATTGCCTTATATGGGTGTTGCTCACAAATCCTTTAGATGCGTTCACAGCTAACAGATTATGGCTTTTAATTTAATAAGATCCCTCTGTACTGCGACAACAAGAGTGCGATTGCTTTATGCTGCAACAATGTTCAACATTCAAGAGCTAAGCACATCGATATTCGCTACCATTTCATAAAGGAGCAAGTGGAGAATGGAATCGTAGAGCTATACTTTGTCCGGACTGAATACCAACTGGCTGACATCTTTACTAAACCGTTGCCTCGAGAGAGATTTAACTTCTTCATCAATAAGCTAGGTATGAAAAGCATGTCTCCAGAAATGTTGAAACGTCTAGCAGAGGAAACGGAAGAGTGATGGTGGTAACTCATATCCTGTATATATGTATATATGAAAACATAAAAATTCCAAAAAGATTTTCCTTTTATAAAATTTTTCAAAAAACAAAAGAAAAAATTAAAAAAATTAGAAAAATATCTAAAAAATATGTATTCTCTGGCATGTCTTCTGAAAATCTGATAACATTTTACGGCTTAGAAATGTTATTTAATAATGATACGAGGCTGTAAATGAAGTTCGAGCAGAAGTTCCAAATGTTTTCAAAACATGCCAAATGGCTTGCTATTATTTCAGATAGTAACCTGGTCATCATCTTAAAGGCAAGTATTTCAAAAAGAAACTTTGACCTCAAACGGGAATTTATTCTGGGCATAGTCTAATTAATGACATGAAAGGGCTTGTGTTTACTTTGGCCAACACAACCGTGCTTCCTATATACCATGAGTGTACGTGTTAGTGCGCTTATGTGTCAAAATAAGAGAAATCTTATTTTTATTTATAAAAAGTTGTCTTCATAATGAATTAGTGTTTTCAGCAATCACAAAAATATTTTCAAACATAATTCGACCACTCACACAATGACTACAGCTCTTTAAATAGAAAACGAGTCATTATTTGAGGGGGAGAAAACGTCAACAAATAATCTTTTAAAACGGTCTTTTAAAATAAGTCACGGAATAAACGGATAAAGTTTTTGATAATGACGGATCACAGTTTCAAGGGGTGTTAATTATAAGAGCTTTAGATGTCATTTATTTCAAACTTTAGGGACTTATTTGCAATTTAAGACTTAGTTGATTCTCACGGAATAGATTTAAGCTTATCAATTCTTCGAACACGATCTCAAGTATTGCGAACTAGGTTTTGCTGATTCCGAGGTATCGAAACTAGCAAGGGGGAAGGAATAGATATACAAGAAATATAATAAGTACACGTGATATAATTCATACCCTATTCTCATTTTAGGTCATTCTGGAAAGACAAATGTCATAATCGCAGAGAAAATCAGTGTTTAACTTGTTACTTTCGGGTGCACTATTTCAACTACATGGGGGTGGAGATATCTTGTTAATTTCAAGTATGCATCATTTAAGATACTAGGCGGAAGTGTTGTAAGAAGATTTGTTCTAAGCAAGAGAAGATTGGTTACTGATTCAATAAATGCTTCCTCAAACGGTTAATCACTAAGCTTATTTTTTAAAAAGGAGTAGAAACATTTGATAAAAGAGGTACATATAGGTTTGATAAGTATGATGATTCCTTAAGTTAGTTAGTATTCTGTAGAAAGAAATGAGTACATTTAGGACTTAGTTAACTTAGGTGTTATCATTTCGACTACTTAAAGGGAATAATTGTGACAACCAGGACTTAGTTGACTTTGGTGTTTCAATTTATATCATCACTATCATGTAAGGAGAAATACAGACAACCGGGACTTAATTGACTTTGGTGTTACGGTTTTGGATTAATTGTGTTCTTCGAATATTTGGGCTTTTTACATCAAGACTGCTTGAGGCGGCTTGCAAGAAAGTTTTGAATCTACTCAAGAAAGGATTGTTGTTTTTGGGGGAAGCTAAGATAACTTCTTAAGAGAGACTAC
Source organism: Tanacetum coccineum (assembly GCA_026074375.1). Taxonomy (NCBI): domain Eukaryota; kingdom Viridiplantae; phylum Streptophyta; class Magnoliopsida; order Asterales; family Asteraceae; genus Tanacetum; species Tanacetum coccineum. The sequence continues at coordinate 43,589 of BQNB010042825.1, read as the reverse complement.
GGGGAAGACCTATGGCTGCTACAAAGAACCGTATGATTCTATCATATGATATTCTCATCATTCAGGTCAAACCTCGTACATAATAATCTTGTGAATATATAAATGTGTTGTGTAGACTTAATGGTGATAATGAGAAGTGCTCGAGTACAAAATTTTCAAAAATTTCTTAGTAAATTCAAAAAATTTCAAATTAACATACTCAAACACCATATAATACCCTCATAATTTTAGGGGGAGCATTAAAATTGTTCCTAATATAGCTTGTTAATAATTGGACCTTTTTTCCCAAAAGCATCTATATTTGAATCAATTGATATCCAAAATATCAAGAGATTTAATATTTTTGATAATGGGAGAAAATATGATAAAAATATATGGCTAATAATGTGATTTTTAAGATCTCATGTGTACGCTAACCCACATATATGCTAAACTCTTTCGATTAATCGATGCACATATGAAGGGGGAGCAAATGGTTATGTGATTGGCTGAAATATGGAAATACCAAAGACCGACCATTTAAATTACTGTATTAGAGTTATAAGGTGGTTAAGTTTAGGTATTCATTCCCATGATCCAGCCAGAACCGGAGGGATCTACCCAGGGATATTCCACTAGATAGTGTAGAAGTCCTTAGGTATGAAAAAAAGGAGTAAAGTGAGATTAAGGGAAAAGTGTCGACTGAGATGAAGATAGTACTGGAACAAACCCAACAAGGTACTAGTTATGAAGTCTCGGTAAGCGCTGAAGGGGTTGAAGAATTAAAAAGAAAAGTTAAGATAAAGGGTAAAAAGAAAGAAGCCCTCCTTACACTTAGGCAGAAACCGGGTCAATACATATGCTGTCAAGAATCACAAAGATGATTGCTGACATTGAAAACTGACAACATGGACCCAGTGATGCAATGCACAACCCTCCCTAGCCACTTAAAATCTCTCAAAAGATTTATGTTTCATTTCTCACAGAGATTTCATGCATTTCTATTAACTTTCTCACTCTGAGTTAGTTGGTATTAAAAAGGTGGCAGTCTGCTCTAGCCTCCGATCACTAAAAACAAAGTGCACTATTGAGTCTAGAGCCAAAAGAGATCATCCATAAATCTCATTAGGACACTTGTCAAATCATGCTTGCTAGGTCACACAATGTGAATAACAAGTTAACATATTAAGAGTCCTACGCATTATCCTTGTGATTTTGCCAGAACATCCGAGTGATTCCATTCACTATGAAGATGGAAATCCTGCTTGAGCTAACATCAAACAATCTCATGCTAGGTGACTTGTGCGATTCTATATGAATCAAACTTGTGACAACTAGAAAGAAACGATGGTGCAATTCTATAAGAATCAAACTTGTTCCAGGTTATGAATTGACGATTGCTGATGAATTTTTGAAATGATTAACACTCTCTATGTGTCACAAAAAACACTTTAGCAAGTGACACGCCAAGTGATTTTCAAATTAGTTTTTTATTTTAATCAGTGAGATAGTAACTCGCTGGTTTACTCATATCGTGATGTCTGCTTTGAGACGTTCCGATAATGAGAACATGCTGAGTACGATGAATCTAATACATATGTTTTAGAAAGATTTAATACTACAGCTAAAAATCATGTCAAGAAGATTCTTCTTAAATTGAATCTATCTGATCACAGGTCGATCCTCACGGATTCGAAGGTTACTCCAACCAAACACGGGCAAATGACAAAGCCATATTCCTTCCCCTGCTTTATTGCTAACTTTTAAAGATGGTGATGGAGGTACCTGATTCCAGCTAACTCACAAGATTCATAGCCACATGCTCATACCCAACCGACAAATATAAAGACATCATGAAAGCTCAAGTACATGTTTTAAGACTTCCGCTACTCAGATACCATACGTCCTTCTTTAAGCGACAAAGTGTTAAAGCTAAAGAAATTAAAGAAGATGCATTATTAAAGTTTTCAAGATTATCAAATCAAGAAAGGTATGAGCATGTCGGTCCAGAAGTCACAAGTTCACGAGATGGCAAAGTTTACATGATGATGAAACGAGATTATGCTTGGTTGATGATCTTAAGGTGTTCAAGATCACATTCTCACATTCTAGTCAAGATAAAGGAACAAGCTCACATCAAAAGTCAATGATCAATACATCAAATCACAAGTTAATGATTGAAGTTAAAGACTACGAGCTCAAGACCGAAGTGAAAGCATAGTATGCTAAGTTTAATTTTTTTTGTTAATTGGAGTGACCTCCCTTAGGGGGAGATTGTTAGAAATACAGAAAAGTATCGGTCACTTCCAATATAAGTAGTCATAGCTCGTAGTAATTAGTAATGTTATGTTAGTAAGCTAATCGGGCCAAAGATACATAGTAAGCCCATAACACAAGCCCATGGCCGGTTATGCTAGGCATATATAAACCTTCTCCACACATGGAGAGGGTGTTGGTTGTTCATTTGTCACATTTTCACTAAGCTAATATTATCTTTTTTTCCTTTCTCTCTCTAAGTGATCATCCAACCATCTCTTTCTCTCTCAAAAACTCTAAGTGAATCATTCCATACTTGTGTTAAGATATTCTACACTTTCTTCACGAAAAAACACTTCAAATCATCCCATGGCGATTGATACCAATTGATGTAATAACCAAATGATCATACAAAATACTACACTATTTAGTTTTAGAGAGAGTAGAGAGAGAGTGGGATGTGGATGAGGAGGAGAGGAGAAGAGAGAAAGAAAGAAATATTAGATTAGAAAAAGAAAAAATACCAACTCTTAACCCTTTCTTAACCTCCTTTTATAGGAAGGAATGAGGGACTAGGAAGCAATTAAGGGTTATTACATATTACAACTTAGTCATTCCCTACACTAGTTAATCTCTATTACATTTATACCCTCAAATATAAAATTTATAATTTCTTTAATTGGGTTATATGCCATTTTTTATAATTTTACACTTTCTAATTACACCTTACAGCTACGTTACCAAACACCTTTTTTAAACAAACAGCTACTGCTTATTGCTTCTGCTAACTGCTCATGCTTACTGCTTCTGCTTACTGCTACGTGTCACCAAACATACCCTTAATATTCCCTATTAAATCGTCTATAATAATGGGTATATCTTATTTTTTGAAAACTTAAAATTCTTGAAAACTTAAAATATATTTAAAGAAACACATGATTTTGAGAAAACACAAAAAAAATATAAAAGTTAACTTCAGAATACATTAATGTAGAAGTTGACTTGAGAATACATGAAACTGAAACACGTTTATTAATATTAGACGAGTATCCACGCACAGCATCGAGATTTTATAGTGGCATATAGTTATAATTATATTTTGGTTAATTGTATTGTGTAACGTTTTGTTTAATTAAAATATCACCAGCCGTTATAAAATTTTGTTTTTATGTGCGAATACTCGTCTAATCTAATTAAATGATTTATGTATTATTTTTTTCCTATGTAACCTTAATTTCTTTAGGGCATTCAGTATGGTGGTTTATGAAAAGGTTTATAAAATTATGAAGAGGTCTAAAAACTTGTAAACCATAGTGAACATCCATTTTAAGTTTGTGTGGTATGAAGAGGTTCAGGATATTAGACATTTTCATAATTTAATGCACTTGAATATGTGAATTGTTTATAAACTTTAAAAGGTTTATATATAATGGGGATATGTTTGTAAATTTTATAACATAATTATAAACCTTTATAAAAAAATTACTATAGTAGATGCTTTTAGAAGGTAATAGAAGAAAACATTTATCCACGGTGTTTATGAAATTATTGCTATGTCCTTTTCTTTTTCTGACAAGATGCGAATGGGCATATATTCTTAATTTGTGCATCTTTATTTGTTTACGTATGTACATATATTTGTCTTGTTAATGGTTTACATAAATTTAAGATTTCATTTAGGCCAAGTGAGAGATGCGAATGTGTCATGTATGGTAAGATGTATGAAACCAACAAATGAAATATGGAATATATATGCAGTACGTGTTTTCCAATAGGATAAACCATCTTATCTGTCAAAGTAAATAAGGTTCCTTGATTCCAAAAATAAAAAAATCTAAGCTTTTATTTTTACCGTGCATGAAAATCCAACTGAGGTTGATTTGGCGCATTGACTGTGCATTCCATAAGAATATCAAATAGACAAACTTATACAATCACCCTAGTTTCTGTTCGACTAGCAAAGTTCGTAACAAATTAAATTCAAATATTTTTTTAAGTATATCTACTACAAAGTTCTGTGACATAAATCTTTGTCTAGTAAGCCTATATATCTTTTTATAACTAGGTCATTTTTAATCAAATTTTAAAGTTAGTCGAAAAGGAATTATAATTTACCAAATAAGATCATTTGAAACCTCATCTCGCATTATTGGTGACTAGGTAGACAAGTGAAAAAACAACGAAGCACATAAATTATTATAAATAAATAAAAAATATTTTCAAGTAAACCTACTAGACCTCCACAAACAATAGTACTAAACTTATTTTAACATACATAATATTCGAACCAAATAAATATAAGAATTTTTTTTCTTTTTTTTATCAATCGTATGATTTAGTATCTTGAAAAGTAAAACATGTTTTCGTATCCATAATAATTAAATAAATATACTCCGTTAGTTGATTAAAAACTTGATGCAACGAGAATTTAAGTGGGACGGGATTAAGGATGATAAACGTTGCTACACACTCGCTTATTTTGTTCTTTCTATATTTAATAGAGTCTTATTTTATCCATGTGTACAAAGAGGTAAGATCCCTCTAGAACACATTCTAAACAAAGAACAAACCAAATGATCTTGGCCCTTAATTTCATCTTAATCAAATGGCTAATATTAAAACCCTCAACCATATATAAAACCTAAAAAAACCCACCTACCCCTCATTTAATTTTTTAGTTTCTCTCTCCTCAAAAAACACACACACGACTTAACAAATTCACCCTGCCAGAAAAATTAAAAACTCCTGGAAAACATAAAAACCACCGCCGGACTTCATTCAATTACTCTAAATCATCGGAATTCACACCAAACCACCGTTAGTTACTGTAAATCACACAAACCAGCGTCGATTTGCCGGAAAATTCCAAATCAATCACCGAAAATCACAATCAATCACCGAAAATTACAAATCGATAACCGAAATCACATAATCACCGTCAGATGTACGAAGAAGCTTGGACACTTAATATATCATGCGCCTATGCGGATTTAGGAACAGGAAACTGATTTTCCTTTGATTTCCTCAACACCATTACATATAAGATGCAAATGTCCTTGGGATGAAGTCTGAGACAAAATTGTTTTGAGATATTGTCGTCTCGAAGGACATTGTCGGATAACACCTTGATTCTTTTTTTTATGTTGGTTTAAACCGTTGTAGAAACGGATAAGGATCACGACTACCCGATGAAGAACCACCACCACAGTTATGGAGTCTGGTTGTAGTTACATATTGTGAATAATACTATTATAAAATTGGAAAGATTCGTGAAACCAATCCAATGACCTTGTTGCTCAAAACATCATTTCAAATCCAGTCAGTACTTATATTCTCAATACAGATAGCTCTACCCGGATACATTAAAACAGGGATTTAAAGGGTGACCATGTAATTATCGATGGGATGTTTTAAATTACGTTTAAGTTTTATTTCATTGGTTTGAACCATACTGATTAAACCCCCTAAGTTCCAATCAGATATTTGCAATTATTGGAAACAAATTGTTGAAGTACATGAGCGATGTTGGGTAGTAAACCCCGACAAATAACAGTAGCTTTTGAAAAATCTGAGTAATGGGTTTAAGATTCAATTAAGAACCCAATATATTCGAAAAATATCTTTTAAACTCTACCATTCTTAGTGTACACTATTCATGAAATACTACCAACGTCATTTCTCTGTTTCAAACACTTTCGACATTTCAAAAGTGGAGATTCCATGGTGTATCACCGTCCCAATTTGAGTGAATAACAAGTTTTTTGCATCCTTACAGACTTTAATTAGCGTTTTGGATATTAAGCACCAGAGTTTGAAACATCTCATTACTTTTGTTTGAAAGGACTCCTTTCATTTGATTTTAATTATGGGACTTTTAACACAGCTTGCACAAAAGTTATTGATTTGTGTGCATAACAAGACTGGTGATAATTACTTCCCCCCTTGGTGGGTTGGATTTTAATTTAGTTTATCATGGCGCTTGTGTTAGTGCTAGCATTAGTCAAGTAATTGAAGAATTTTTTCTTTAAACATACTTGACAAAGAACTTTTTCTCCACATATACTACGTTTGTACACGTATGTAGAAACTATCGAAAACTCTTCGATCGAAATGAGCTTCATTATTTGTCCAATGTACCTCAGGTTCAATCCAAGTGCGGTATACAAAGTAAGAACAGGGCTATTCTGGGAGGGACATCTGTAGTTGTTAGGTTGTCTCTTATTATTTAAGTTACCAAACCATCACTTGTTGCTTGTTTAGCCGTACCCATAGTTTATTGCATCACGTTTTAGAGTTAGAACGACTTAATGGAGGTGTTATGCGGTTGACATAGTGTTTTGGACACCTCGTTGTTCGGCTCGTTGGTAAAAGTGGTTAAATGGAACACGTTGAATCACCGAACCCCGCGAACTGTTTCACGAAGATAAATACGGATATTTGAATGATAAATTTGCCCATTTTCTTCCCATCGAGTTTGCACCGCTTCCAGGATTCTGGTTTCTGCTGCGGCCTTTAATAATTCACAATGTGGAGAAGTTATATGATTCCTTCAACGTCGTGTTGGGAACCCCTCGTGAAGAAATGAAGCAATACTTGCAATTGTGTTTTTTAGGGACGGTTGGTCATAATGCAATGTTGAAGTCTTTCCAAACTTCGTGGGGTTTCGTTTCGGTTGGTTTGATTTCACGAATTGTCGGTTCACTTGTTGAACCAGACCGGTGGTAGTTGAGGGGATTACTGCATTGAGGCGGGATAGGTTTTTGGAAATTTGTTAGAAGGATTTTATGTGCATGTAAGTTGTGACTTTCATTGTAATATAAAACAATATTTATAGACAAGAAAATCATAGTTAAGATAAGAAATGATAAAGGAGTGATTCCAGGGCTTCCATGGTCTACGATAAGATGAAAGGATAGAAAATCTGATAAATGGTTATTTTTCCGGGTCCTCAAATTATCGCTAACAAAATAGCTGGTGGGTTCAATACCGGTTTTTTGTTGAAAACGGTTTTCACAACAACGGTTCTGAAAAAACCGGTGATTGTCAATCCGGCATTTTCGGTGGAAAGCGCACGGTTCCAAACGCGGTTTGGCCAAAACGGAACAAGGTTTGGTCCAAACAAGTGAAAAAACAACGAAGCACATAAATTATTATAAATAAATAAAAAATATTTTCAAGTAAACCTACTAGACCTCCACAAACAATAGTACTAAACTTATTTTAACATACATAATATTCGAACCAAATAAATATAAGAATTTTTTTTCTTTTTTTATCAATCGTATGATTTAGTATCTTGAAAAGTAAAACATGTTTTCGTATCCATAATAATTAAATAAATATACTCCGTTAGTTGATTAAAAACTTGATGCAACGAGAATTTAAGTGGGACGGGATTAAGGATGATAAACGTTGCTACACACTCGCTTATTTTGTTCTTTCTATATTTAATACAGTCTTATTTTATCCATGTGTACAAAATAATTTATCACTTCATGATTTATCATTCTATTGCATCATATTTAAAGCTATTCTGATTCTCAAGTAGCTAAACATTGTTTTTGCTGACTTTACATGTTGAGATATTCTGTCTTTATCTTTCATATCTTCTTTTGTCATTTCCGAAAGCTTTCACATACATTGTCACCTAATTGCGCATTTGGACCTGATCGAGGTCGATAGTATATATGTGTGTATATATATATATATATATATATATATATATATATGTATATGTATATATGTATATGTATATATGTATATGTATATATATATATATATATATATATATATATATATAATATAGGTGAATCGGCAAACAAACGAACTCACAAATAAAATATAATTCCGAAAGCATCGACTTTAAAGGTGACCCCTTCTTAGTCGTTTCTCGGGTCGTTTTTGTTCTTGACGAGGCGTTTAATTTGAACTTTCGAGAGGTTGAGTTTGTATCGGGGATTTTGATAGATTAAGATTTTTGATTTGGATTCTAATTTCTACAAATTAAATGCAAAAATAACGCAAAGGAAAGCAATAAATTAAGCAAACACAAATTAAAAACAAAAAACGTTAACGGGAAACGACTAAGAAGGGGTCACCTTTGAAGTCGATGCTTCCGGAATTATATTTATTTGTGAGTTGGTTTATTTGCCGATTCACCTATATATATATATATATATATATTATATATATTATATATATATATATATATATCATATATATATATATATATATATATATATATATATATATATATATATATATATATAGGGATGGGTTCTAGGGAAAACCATATTTTAGCTAGACAAACCTAGAGAAAATCCGAAAAACAAACAGATGCCTAAAAAAACCAAACAGATGCCCTAATTTTTTCAGGCTATATAAAAGATTTTTTTATGGGCATCTGTTTAGTTTTTTAGGGCATTTGTTTGGTTTTTTTGGGTTTTTACAGAGATGTAAATCGAGCCATATTTGCATAAAAAAACAATTTTTAGCCTGAACAAATTGTAGGGAATCTTTTGGTGTTTTTTTTTATAGGGCATTTGTTTGGTTTTTCTGGGTTTTCCACCGAATTCTATATATATATATATATATATATATATATATATATATATATACACTATTGACCTCGATCAATTTTTGGCGTCGTTGCCGGGGAGGCTTTGTTACGAATTTCAAGTTATCGTGTGAAGATTGTTTTTTGACGATCCTTCCTCAGAAGTTATTCTTGTTTTTGTGAATATTTTCGTATATATAGAAAAAAAATACAAAAATATTCTAAAGTAATCAAAAATCCAAAAAAAATTAAAAAACCAACAAAAGAAATCGAATTGTCAATTGTTAAATCGGCTCACCTGTAAGATTACAAGCTACAAGAGGGGTACAAGGAGGGTTGATCCAACGAACTTCGACTTGAAAGGAGAAGGTTTTTAATAGCTTCGCGCTTTCCCGCTCCTTTGCTCCTTTGCAAGTTTTTCTAAAGAGCTACCGTGGGCAATTTGACTTTCGGTTACCAAAAATATTGTGTTTGTTTTTAATAAAAAAATCAAAAATATTCTTCTTTATCTCCCAACTGTTTAATTCTCATGGAATCATCCGTCCAATTCATCTGTGTCTTCTGTGGAAGTCTGAGTGATGAATATGGATGTCCATGTTCTACTTGTAAGTTATGTGGGAACGAAGCTCATTATGGTTACGATTGTCCATCACAAGTTCTGTTTGTTTACAATCAGGACCCGTGCTTCAATCAAAACCTTGATAATTTTCCACACACTTCACCAAGTTTTCCACAACAATAGACTGCGGGGGTCCTCATGCGACTTTTTAGTGTCAATCGATGAATCAAAGTTTCTATAATTCTAATTCTACCAGTTTTGACCAAATCTAACCCCTGCAGTATTCCATCGTTCATCAATCTCCTCAAGAAACAGATATGGAAATGTTGCAAGCTAGAGAAGATCTCATGGAAGCTATACAAGTTTTTTTGAAGAAGTATGATCATATACCTCCTAAATAAAAGTGCATGGCTTTATTGCTAGCTGATGAGAGGTTTCTTAAAGTTAAGCAAACTTTTGAAGAAGAGCAAAATCAACCGGAGATTATTCAAGAATTGCTACTTCAACTTATCCAAGATTTGCAACTTCTTGATGAAATTATACCAAAGCAAGCAGACGAAAAGGGGACAAATAAGCAAGTTCAGAAAAACAAGAAGAAAAGAGTATTGCGGAATTGCTAGCAGAAGAGCAGGCAACTACAATTAACTCTTTATATCAAAATCCTGATCTACTACAAAGCTTTATTTACCAGGATGATGATAACGATGATGACGATTACGACGAGGAGAGTATAATTTCTATGAATGCAGATATGTCTGAAACTCCTTCGCCTGACGCAATCATGACTTCTTCCCCGATTGAAGAGCCTAAGGACTCTCTCTTAATGGAGGATGAGGATATTGACACTATTCCTGAAAAGGAATTGGACGAAGGAAACGAGTCTAGTGTTGAGAACCTTTTCCATATCCCAAGTGAGTCCGAGGCTACTTCCGATAATGAAAGTGAGTGTGATTTACCAATTTTTGACGATGCCTCTCTCAATGTTTTTGAAGATAATTGTGTGCTTTTCTCTAAACCTCTTTTTGATTCTTATGGTGATTCTACCTCTAGTGAATATTCTAGTGATAGCGAGTCATTTCTTGCGGAAGACGTTTTCTCGAAACTTCCTTTTGAATTTGACATAGAATCCATTTCTAGTGACGTAAATCCGATTTATGATGAGGTGTTAGAAGATATTGATGGCACAAACTATCTCATTGATTCTATTATCGATTTTTCTCCTAAGATTGATCCTCTTCTCGAGGAGTTCGCCGGTGAACTCGCTCTTATCAATCCAATTCCACCGGGAATTGATGGAGCCAATTTTGATCCAGAGGGAGATATTCGTCTTATTGAAAAATTATCATATGATAATTCATCTCCTCGCCCTCCGGAAAAACTTAATTCAAAAGACATAATCGAGTTTTTCTCCGCATTTCCTATCCCCGTTGAGGATAGTGACTTTTTCTTGGAAAAAACCGAGACATTTCTCTCTTTACCTGAACTTGAGACTTTTAGATTTGATATTGAAGAGAAGAAAAGTGGCAGTACCACTATTCATGTTCCTGAGTATGAATCGTTTCATTTTGATCTTTTTGATTATTCACTTCTTCTTGCCGATAAGAGTGATTTTGTATCTGAGACGTTCAACGATGATTCGACGAGGAAAGAACCTAGAGTTAATATACCCAATGTTTTACCTATCCTTCCCACCCTTTATCTGGATTTAAACTTTACTCTTTCTTATGATTTCTCCGGACTCAATCTTGTTGCCTCTTTCCCTTCCGGAAATGGAAACAAGACTTTCGATCCGGGAATATCTATTGAAGTCCAATCCAAGAGATTTCTATCACTGAATACATTTTCTATCTCATTCATCAGTGATCCTCTTTCTCCAGTGCTCGAAACTTTGCTTCCATTTTCATCCGAAAATGAGGACAAAGTTTTTAATCCTGGAATTCTGGTTTCAAAAGAGGAGAAATCTCCTCATCTCTTATCTCATCGGGGCTTTAAAGCTTTCAAGATCATTCATAATTTCCTTAATGAAAGCCCGATGATGATCTATGGAGGGGACATGCCAATCTTGGATGTTCCTTATCTCCATTTTTATCCTCCTTGACCAAATCAAGCATGGGGGATCGAGTCAGGCTCACGACTCGGTTAACAAAAACAAAGCGCTTCTCGGGAGGCAACCCGTGTTTCTGTATTGTTTCTATTTTCTAATAAGTGTGACGTGAGGAGGCTCGCCTCTTCCAATCTTGTGTTTTTGTTGTTTGTGATGATTTGTCAGGATTACCCAGACTATGAAGACTCTCGTGCTCGTGGTTTTGTCCAACGCTCACTCGGTCTTCATCCCTTTGCATGCTTATTTTGGGAATCCTATATCCTTGATCTTATTGACTAACGTTTAATCTTTTGCATAATTAATAAACGGCTTTAGGTTTACGTGAGATTCCCTTTTGTATTAGGAATGTACTTTGAAATTAGTATGAGTGGGTGGTATGTGCTTAATTACACATACCTTTTACCTTTAAAAACGAGCTAAAATAACCAAAAACGGACTTAAAATGCCAAATATATGCTTGTTTTGCTAATTGTGTTGTGCATGAACGGATAACCAAGAAAAGGACGAAAAACAAAGCCGAATTTATGCTCAAAATTTAAATTATTTGCATAAATAAAATAATATATTATCACAAATGTTGACATTTTCGCTTGTTAGAATATAAGAATAATTTTTCATGACTTGACCGACGGCGTGTTGAGCTCTAGCTTACATCCCTTAACCTTAATAAATGTATAAAACTATTAGCAAGTCTTTTTATCCAAAAATGCTTATAAAATGCGAATGTCTAGCTCAAAGGCCCAGAATAATTGCATAGTTTCCACCCATAAAGGAACATTAAAATAAGGCAAAGCTTAAATTTATTAGGCTAAGTGTTTCGCGTATCTTTTTAATAAAGATTTAAATTTGCGAAAAACGAGAAATGATAAGAGATGACAATATGCGTAGTTTGGGAAATCGCTAAATCAAAGGATTAGTTTGGAGAAATCCATACAAAGCTCATAAGTGTAATTTAGTGACTTTTTCTATCTCAGTAGCTTTACTCAAATGACTAATAATTAACATCTCTTTTTCTGCACAAGACAAACTCAAGAAGTTTTTTATCACTCTACAAGGTCCGTTAAGAATAAACAAATTTTATAGAGAAACATGCGTTCATCGATGAATTCTGATAAATAAGAGTTTTCTTTGATACAAAATATACTTTTTAAATATTCTCTAAATCAAGAAATTTCCCAGTAAACGGCGAGTAAATAATATAATTAGATTTGCAAGAAAAAAATGATGAAAAAGAAAAATGAAATAATAAAAATGATGTAGAAAATATAAAATTTAGTTTCTCAAGTATATGACTTGCGTAAATAAATAAAGAGATCAATGCGTCTTTTCTACAATTGAAAACATTCTTTTGACTTTTTTAATCCCCTACAAAACTTGAAAATCAGGTACGTTGTTATCAAATCTGATCATTTATTCTCTGTGGGTGTCAACAATAGCCTGGGCACTTGACCGATATTGAGGTCAGGTAGATCTTCGAGATAGAAAAGGTCTACGATTAAAGGAAATTTAACTTACCACAATGTCTTAATATTTGAAGGATTAGCTTGGCTTTGAGTTTATAAACATTACTAAATTTCTAGTAAAACGTTTCAAAAGTCGAAAAGTCTCGACAAATTATTCTCTGAAGGGTGTCAAAAGCCCGTCATCTTAGCCGACGAGATGGGATGCGCCGAAAAGAAATGTTTGCTCACATGGGACAATCACACCTTTGGACTTCATATAACAAACAGTGGAACGTAAAAACTGTAAAGTTTATAACTAACATAAAAACATGGGTTGTGGATGGTCAAATATTCCAAATTGAGACACGACACACAAGAAAATCCTTAATATCTATAATATCTGTCGGAGGAAAAGTTTTACACAAATGTCAAATATGATTAGCGTTAGCAACCCAACTTTGAAATTAAACAATGATTTTCACGATTTTTTTAAGCTTAGTATGGAATAAGTGAAAAATCAAAGGACGATGAATTTAACCTTCTAGGCACCTTAGAATAATGTGTATCTTATTCAGGAGATCAAAAATGTTTATATCACAATAATGCAAGTAATGCATGTTGTATATAATGAAAAATAAGAAAAATGTGTGCAAGAAAGAAAATGGTAAACGGGGAGTGTTTAAAAAACTAGTAATTTCTTAATCCTTTTTAATTTTACACTTTGCTACTTTTCAAGGTATTTAATTTAAGGGGGTTAAAATTTTTGGTTTTCTAAACATAGATTTATTTCATTGCGTGAGGACACTGCAATACTTTAGTATGAGGGGATTTGGTATGTGCTTAAATACACATACAATTTTTCTAAATAAAACTAGCCTCAAATGACCAAAAACGGACATAAAATTGCCAAATATATGACTTGTAGATGCGTAGTAGTTAACTGTCGCAGTAACTTGGATATTCAACAAAACAAAAGACAAAAACAAAGCAAAACCGGACAAAACCGAGCACGAGATTAGAAAAATAGAATGCAAAGAAATGCCGGAAGCGAGGACATATTTGGCAAAAGTGGTGACCAAACCTAGCCCAAAAAATAAATGAGCCAAGAGACCGACCACCAGAATTATTAGAAAAAAAAATCGGAAACCAAACAAAGAAGTCCAAAATTAAGGACCCATTAGCCTTAAGCCTTTAAAACACCAAAAACAATTCTCACCAATATTCCCTCTAAACGGATTGTCATCGTTAGTCCCACGCTAACGATCTTTACGCTACCGTTCCGCTTTCATCACCTTCATATCTCGAAATAGAATATAATTATAACGCGGAAAAATGAGGCGCCTTTCATGGGTCAAGGTCAAAAGCAATAATTTGCAGTCTTTTCGAGGTTGAATGGGGAAAGTCAAGGCATATCTAATGATCACGTTTTTAATAGGTGATATATTGCTTTTACATTCTAAGTCAATTTTTAGAAGGTTTTAAACAATTATTTGACAATTTTTACACTCACCAAATTCACAATGACACTCCCTAATAAATATTAAAGGATTCATCAACAAGAAGACGTGCTCATATTTTTTTTCACAGCATTTTACTAACAGTAAATAGTTAAATATCTCTATTTCACTTTTGTTTATTAAGTAATCTGTTAACCACATTCAACGCATTTGTACTCGTAAAGACATTATTCAAAAAAAACTTTTAATGAAAGGCGAACTAGTACATTCTCAAGTTTGAATTTCTTTTGATTTTTATCGAAGATTGGTTTCAATTGATGTCCGATTAGCTTGCATGAGTGGTACTTTCTCGTGGATTAGAAGGTGTTTTTTTCTCATGAGGTCGGATGCATCACTACTTTCATTTTTATTTCCTTCATACGTCGAGATTGTAGCAGCCTTTTAACATATGATGAGTTTGAATTTTGCTATATTATTTCTCCTTAGTTCACAATTCAATTTTATTTCATCTTTTACTTTTGAACGTACAACACAGATTATTTATCTCATTATTTTTCTTTCTTTGTACTACATATCGTTTTTTTTTTACACTCATTTAGATGATAAGTGGTAGCAGATATATAATTTTTACATTTGAATTGCGGCATTTTACAAATGATTTTGAGACTTATTTCCCCATATTTTGAATTTATTTAGTTGAAGGCCATAGAACTTAGAAGCACAAATAACCGAATGAAATGGACATATGATATTTGCGTTTGAAATTGCGGCGCATTATTAGAGGATATTGTCCCTTATTCATATACCCATCTTGTGTGAATTTAATTAGATGTGGGCATGAAACATATGAAATTTTGTAAGATTCCTCAATATTATGACCGGTTCGATACATTAGTATCGATTGTTTGGTAAATCTTGGATGACAGAAATTTTTGTTAACAGCGTAATTATTGAGTTAATCAATAGAGTATTGACGTTCAAATATGTTTTTGGGCTCTTATTGAGTTGGGTTCATCATCTCAGATGCATTTATAATGCACATTTCATGTCACATCATATATTGGCATCTCTATTCTCTATTAGCAGCTCATATTTAGCATTCGAAAATGTATTAATTGACATGTTTAATTTATGCGTCATCATTAATTAGGATTACAAAATTTGATTTACGCTCGCTTAATTTGTCGGCGTTTTTTAATTACCCGTTAAACGTTTATAATTTAGATCGATAATTGCCTTATAATTGTTAATTGACCTTTTTATGCTTGTATTAAAACGAATTCTTATAGTAGAATAAAAAAACAAATCTAATAATCTTAATCTATATTAATAATCCCGATTCACACAAACTTCAACAAGCGAAGTTCAATTCATAGCCTCGTCGAAAAAATTAACGACCCAGAAAACCGACTAAGAAAACAGGTTCGCTTCAGAAATCGTGAAACTTTCGGAATATCATATTTTTATTGTTAGAGTTTAGGTTTATCAGCTTTCATTTGGTTTAAAAATTGAATTTTCCGATGATTCCCCTACATATATATATATAAATATATATATATATAATATATAAATATATAATATAAATAAATAATAATATTATTCAAAATATATACTATATATATATCATTATAAAATTAAGATATATATAATATACCATATATATAACTAACTTGACACAACGATCAATCATATCAAGAGGTTTTGTACCTAGTCCATAGATGACAAATATTTGGAACACTCAGAGTTTTGTGGAATCACAGTCAAGGTCGAGGCTGTCCACAGGGCAGGGTGCTGCGATGATACTGATATGTTACCATAGTTGGCGATGTTATTCCCACGTTGGTAACTCCAGCGAGCAGGGATGTTGAAAGGTAATTTGTATGGCCTTCGCACACAAATCCGTGAGATGGTGGCAGCAACGAAGAGCCAAAGACTATGCAAAGTCAGTGCAGATTTCTGTGCATCTGGCCGAGTGAGAGCTGTGAGAAAGATCAATTAAGAAAGTCTAAGAAATGAAGGAAATGGCTGGGGGTCGAACTAGCAAGGATAAGAAGTGGTAGGTGGATGACAATAAGAAGACTAGGACTGGGGGAATGTATTCAGAACTCATGCTACATACTATAAACCAAAGTAGGAAGAGATAATAAGGGTACTTGTCAATGTACCACCTCTGCAACTCCAGAACCATGCACCCGAGGGGCCCTTGTCGCACATGCTTCAACTGTAAACAAGCCCGAGTCCATTGCAAGAGGATTGTAGAGGTTGACGATGTATGTGAATTCATGTCAATAGCTAGAAACCCAATAGTTAGAGATATGTTTATTAGTAAGGTAGTACCCCGACCAAGTCAGCTCAGTTGCCCAAGATTGAATAGAGCACAAGAACCAGAAGGAAATCATCCAAATCAAGTTGCTGCTAATAACCTGGGGGATCAGGGTCGTGGAAACCAAGGGAACCATGGCTAAGGGGGTATGACATTCATTGTTGGGAGCATAGGAAAGCTCCGCCAGGATTCAACATTGAGACGGTAAACGGTTTTACTTTTGAACAATCATTTAGCCACTACCTAGTGATGACTCTGTGGCGCTACTAAATATTTGTTTCTAACTACATTAAATACCTCAGTTAGCCTTAGATCCAGCGACTTAGGTTTCAGATATAAGATTGAGATAGCTATGCGGCGAGCTAGTAGAGATTGATAAGGTTTATAAAGGGTTTTAAACTAGAAAATAAGGGTCATAGGTTTTTGACATTGAATTGAAACTTTTTGAGAACATAGGAGTTTTGATGTGATTGAAGGTATTGACCTAGGATATCTAATTAGTGAAGGGCATAAATAATTAGGCCAAGATGAAGGTAGTTGATGATACCACAACCGGATGGCAAGTGTGCTTAGATTGTAGGAGAGAGACCGGGAGAGAAAGCGAGATTGTTTGCTGAGTGCAAATTCTAGTGAAGCAAAAACAAGGAAGATGATTGTGGGTTTGTGTGTAGTTAGATTATCCTGAGGTATTCCCCTATGATCAATTTTGAATTAACCCATTATTCAGGAAACTGAGTTTTGATTGAGAGTTAATCCCTGGAGCCAACGCCGGTAGCAAAGTTCCCAATTTCCGTTAGGCCACCAACTTAAATGGAGGAGTTTGTACTGGACAACTCAAGGAACGTCCAAGACGAAAAGGGTACATTTCGAACCAAGTTCGTCGCCCATTGGGAGCGCCGGTAATGTTTGTTAATGAAAAAGGATGGTTCTATTAGGATGTCCAATTGATTATAAGAAGAGTTGAACAAGTCACTGTTAAGATCGATATTCCACTTCCAAGAATATTGATGATCTAATTGATCAACTGCAAAGGGTCGTAGATTTTCTCTGAAATAAATCTTAGACTGGATATACCATCAAGCAGAGAGTGCATAGGATGGCATACCAAAGTACCTGCGTATTAGAACTCGTTAAGGAATATTTTCGAGTTCACTGTAATGCCAATTGGGTCTGACTATGCACCAACGGAATATTTATGGATTATGATGAAATAGAGTTTGAAGGTCTGTATCAGATAATCGTGTTTTGATAGTGTTATATAGATGAATAATCTTAACTACTCTAAAGACTCAAGAGGAGCAAGTAGAACATTTAAGGTTACAGGAACAGCTTCAAAAAAAGGAGAAATTGGTATGCTAAGTTTTCTAAGTATAGAATTAAGGCTAAAGAGAATGCAGTTTCTTGGGCAAGAGATAAATGGTAATAGTAATTGTATGTTACCCTAGTAAGATTTGAAGTTGTTAAGAATTGGAAAGCCCCTATAACTTCCGACTGGGGTTCGTTGTTTCTTAAGTATTGGTCCGGGATTACCGTAGGTTTATTGAGAACAAATCCTTTAAGGATAGCTAAGTCACTTCTACTATTATTGAGACTCAAAAGAGTAAGACTGTTCGATTGAGTGTGAGGAACAGTAATTGAGCAATTCAACCTAGTAAGGTAAGTTTTGCAATGCTCCTAGTTACTATCTCTCCCGATGTGTCCAGAAGACTTGTGTGGTATAGAATAGCGATGCGTCCCGGGATAAGGATAGGCTGTAGTGTTAAAGCAAATAAGAAAAATTGATAGCTAGTGCTTCTAGCAAGTGTAAAATATCATGAGCAAAATTAGAGTTGGTGCAGGGTGTGTTTGCACTTAAAGAGTCTCTGGAGACATTATCTTATGGGATAAAAGAGTGTTATCTATACTGAACCATAAGAGTTCTTCAGCAATACTTAAGTCAGAAAGAGTTGAAATATGCGACAACATCCAGGATAAGAGTTGTTTAGTTAAAATGACTAGTGAAATTTGCTACTATCCTGGTAATAGAGAATGTGTGAGGTCTGATGCCTAAGTAGTGAAGGAAAAGAGTAAAGCCCTAAGAGAGTTAGAGCAATTGATCATGATCCTACAGTCGAGTAACAAGGATAGTATACTGGCGTGCTTAGAAGGAAGGCTTTGGATGAGTTTGCAGTATTTGCAGCAAAGGTTTTAAACGAGATGAAAAACAGAGAAGTGATGATACTAATGACTACCTGGATCGAGTATATGGGTTACACTTTGAGGGTGAGGTAAAACCCAGATACATGGTGATGAGCCCATAAGTCGACGTACAATTTACATAATGCCCAGGAGCTGATAAGAAGTATATAATGAATTAGAGAATGGTGTGTATTGTGGCCTAGAAATGAAAAAAGGAAATAAGCTGAATATTTTATAAGTGTTTAACTGTCTGAAAGGTTAAGGCTGAGCATCAAGGCCATCCGCTTGCTCCTCAACCTGAGATCCCTGTATGGAAATGGGAAGGGATAAGCTATGGATATTGTGACTAAGTTGCCTAGGGACTAGTAGTTGGTCATGACATAACTGGGGTCAATATGGACCAATTACTAAGTCACTCATTATTTACTAAGATTCGTAGAGGATTATAAGATGGAAAGGTTGCTAGATTGTATTTTTAATGAGAGAGTTGCTAGACAAGGGTGTGCCAATCATCTCGATTATATTGGATTGTGAAAGTTATTCACATCGAGGTTTTGGCAGTCAATGTAAGAGGCATTAGGGACTCGTTTAGACATGTATTACCCATATCACCCTCAAACCGACGGTCAAAGTAAGCGTACTATTCAGACTTAAGGGAAGACAAGCTTAGAAACATGAGCGTCCTGGACTTTTCAGAGGAAGTTTGGATGTATTTATCATCAGTTGGTTGAGTTTTTTGTATAACAATAGTTTACATTAACGTAGAGTAATGTGCTCCGTTGGGCTTAGTGAATGGTAGAAAGTTGTCGTTCGCCAATTATGTGGGCTGAGTGTTGGAGAAGGTCAGTTATATAGACCTAGGTAAGTGCAGGAGAGGACAACTGAAAGATCTCGCAGAATTAAGTATAAACAAAAGGCTGTAGCGTGATCGTCAGAAAAGTTATGCTGAGTTACGTTGAGGATGAAGACCTTAGAGTTTAGTGTAGGTGAACCTAACATCTTAGCTAAAGTGTCGCCTTGGAAAGGTGTGGTACGCTTTGGGAAGAAAGGGAAGTTAGCATCTAGGTTTGTTGGACCGTTTGAGATTATTGAAAAAGAAGGGCCATGATGGCCGAATCGAATAGATTTTCCCCGACGAATTGGAATGGTGTTACTGACACGGTATTCACGTGTCGAACCTTAAGAAGTTTTTGGACTGATCCAGACACAGCAAAGATGCCTATTGGATGAGATTCGAGTTGATGCTAAGTTGAATTTATGGAAGAGCCTGTGGAAATTTTAGAAAGAGAGGTAAAATCTCTCTCAACAGGGGGGTGGGGGTAAGGCTTACTCACAACGGAGGAGAGAGGAAAAGATATCAGAGATTTAAACTCTCAGTTCTAAAATTATCCACAGGAGCCTTCATAAAATTCAACTTAAGCACAAGCCTGCGAATCTCATCCAAAGGAACTTGCAGTGTTGGATCAGCCAAACACTTCTTAAGGTTCGACACGTGAAACGTGTCATTACACCATTCAATTCCTCGGGCAAATCTAAGTCGATAGGCCAATAACATGGCCTACTTTTTCAATAATCTCAAACGTCCAACTGAAACCTAGGTTGCTAACTTCCCTTTAGCATCCCATAGCGTACCTACACCTTTTCTAGGCGACACTTTGAGCAAGACATAGTCACCTACACTAAACTCTAGAGGCTTCCTCCTCTTATCAACATAACTTTTCTAACAATCACGCGCAGCCTTAATCCTTAATCTGCGAGATCTTATCAGTAGTCTCTTGCACTAACTCAGGTCCTATCAACTGACCCTTCTCCAACCTCAGCCCACATAATTGGCGAACGAAACTTTCTACCATACAATGCCTCAAACGGAGCACATCTCACACTATAATGCTAATCTATTGTTTATACAAAAACTCAACCAACATAAGAAAAACATTCCCAACTTCCTCTGAAGACCAGGACTGCATGCTCTAAGCATGTCTTCCTAATTAATAGTACGCTTACTTATGACCGCATCGGTTTGAGGGTGATAAAGTCGTACTCATGTCTATAACTAGTCCCTAAAAGCCTCTATACATGTGACTCCAAAAACCTCGATGTGAAATAACTATCACAATCCAATGATAATTCGAGATTGGCACACCATGTCAATGCAACTATCCTACATTCAAATACAATCTAGCAAACCCTATCCATCTTATAATATTCACGCATAGGTAGAAAATGAGCTGACTTAGTCAATTTGTCCCATAATGACACAGAGATTATGTCCATGCCCAGCTCACTAGACCTAGGCACCTTAGTCACAAATCCATAGCTATCCCTTTACCTTTCCATACGGGAATCACAGGTTGCAGATGGGAGGGGGTGGAGCAAGCCAGATGGCCTTTGATTCTCAGCCTTAACCTTCAGCCAATTTAAACACTACTAACAAATTCAGCAAAATCCATTTTCATTCTAGGCCCACCAATACATATCTCTCAATATCATAATACATCATCAGCTCCTGGGTGTTACATATACTTCGACTTTATGGGCCTTTTCCATTCCCCCCCCATTATCAAGGGTTCTTACTCACTCCCTTCAAGGTACCCATAATCGATCCATGTAGTACAAAGTGTCCATCACTTCTCTTTTTAACATCTCATCTAAACTTACTGCAATACTGCAAACGTCATCCACTTCCTCCTTCTAAGCCGCCAGTTAAGTCCTATCCTTGATACTCTACTGAAGGATCATATCGCTAAGCTCTAACTCACTTAGGCTTACTCTTTCCTTCCTACTGGGCATCAGCATCTCCCCCCCCCACGCACATTCTCCTTACGCAGATAGTAGTCAAATTTCACATCCATATAAAAACTAAACCACCTCTAACCAGCGATGTTGTCGCATATTCAACTCAATCATGACTAATAGGAAAATGCTGAAGACTCTTATGGTCCTTTTGAGATAACACTCTATTAATCCCATACAGATAATGTCGACCAGATCTTAAGTGCAAACCAACCGCACCCAACTCTAGAAATTTGCTCATGATTTTCCACTGCAAACCATAGGCTATCAGCATATCTCTTTGCATTAACACACAGCCTAGTCCTATCCCGGACGCATCACAATATACCACAAAGTCTTCTGGTCCATCGGGGAAAGCTAGAACATCGCATTACACAACTTATCCTTCAAGTCTAAATGCCAATTCCCATGTCTCACCGCCAAAACGAAAAGTCCTTACTCTTTTGAGTCAAAATAGTAAAAGACTTAGCTATCTTAAAGAAGTTCTCAATAAACCTACGGTAAATTACCGGCCCAATCCTAAGAACAAACGAACCCCTAGTTGGATATCTAGGGCTTCCAATTCATAACGAACTTCAGATCTTACTAGTGGTCCACATAAATTCCATTACCGATTTATCAGCATGATCCCAAGAAACTGCACTTCACTTAGCCAAAAATCATTACTTAGAAAACTTAGCATACAATTTCTCCTTTTTGAGCAGTTCTAAGACTAACCTTAAATGTATCTACATGCCTCCTCTTGAGTCTAGAGTAGATAGATATCAACTATAAAAGCAATCATCAAACTTAATCCAAGATACGACCTACAAACTCTATACATAAAGTATCCATAAATATAGTGTGGAGCATAGGCAGACAAATGTCAATACAGTGAACACGAAAAATCCATAACGAGTTCTAAACGCAGTCTTGGTATGCCATCCTCACAACTATCAGCTGATGGAACCAGACCTAAGATATATCTTTCGCGAAAAACTACGACCCTTGCAGTTGATCAAATAGATCATCAATTCTAGGAGGGATTTAGGATAACGATCTAAAACATTGAACTTGGTTCAACTCTCTATAATTCAATGGACATCCTAAAAGAACCATCCTTTTTTTCACAAACAAAACCGGCGCTCCCCATTGCGAACGAACTACTTGTCGAAATGAAACCATTGGACTGTGGAGATTCCATGATGTTGTCCGAGATATCAACTCCTCCATTTCAGAAGGTGCCAAACGATAGGGAGACTTTGTGCTACCCGGATTCGTTAGCTGCCAGTGGATTTAACATCAATCCGAAAACTCAGTTTCTACCCTGAATATGCTGTATTCCAAATAGTATCATCCGATGAATACCTCACGGAAATCTCTAACCACAACAACATCCTCTTCTTGTTTCTTATCACTACCTTAGCCTCATCGAAACATTCTCCGCTTTCTCTTCCGTCTCTCTCCTACAACTCTAAGCACCTTGCCATCCGCCGAGTTTGTGTATCCTCACTACCTATTCTCCATGGAGCAAAAATTATTAAGCCTTATATATATAGTATAACCAGTCCAAACCTCACAATCACATCAAAAAATCCCATGTCCCAAAAGGTATCAAATCAATTCAAAAGACGATGACCCATAATTTCTCTAGTAAAATATTTAACAACCCTTAATAAACCTTATACCACTCTCTACAAAGCTTCCTTCGCTACTATCTCAATCTAATATCTGAAACCTAAGCGCTGGCTCTAAGCCTTAACAGAGTATAAAAAGTAGTAGAAACAAACAATAGTCGGCACCAGAGTCAAATCTAAGGTAGTGGTGAAAAAAAAAAAACAAGAGAGAGCGAGATAGGATGCGATAAGTAAACAGACCCGACACAATGTCCGAATCCTGGCGAGCTACCTCTGCTCCCAACTAGTGAATGACCTACACCCAAGCCTGTTTCCCATTGGAGTATCCACGACCCTGACCCCCGTTATTAGCAGCAACTTGATTTGGACGATTTCCTTCCGGTTCTTGTGCTCTATTCAATCTAGGGCAAGCTGACCTGACAATGGTGTCGGTAACTACCAAACTCCATAACATACTCTAACTAATGGAATAGCAGCGATTGACATGATTCACATATCCTCGGCACACCTCTAACTCCTTTGGTCAAATGACTCGGGCGGTTACAGTTGAAGCAAGTGCGACAAGGCCCTCCGGGTTGCAAGGTAGGAGATGATGTGGTACACTTGGACCAAGTACCCATATTAGAACTCTCCTACTATGTTTATAGTGAGAAGCAAAAACAATCCCAGTCCCTAGTCTCTTAATTGTCATCCCCTACCATTCTTATCCTGTGCTAGTTTCCCCCTCACATTTCCTCATTTTCTTAACTTCTTAATTGATCCATTTCTCACAGCCTCATCGGTCAGTGCACCAGAAATCTGCACTGCCTTCTGCATAGTCTTTGGCTCCGTTGCTGCCACATCCCACGGATTTGTGGAGCAAGTCCATACACATACCTTTCAATCATCCTACTCTCAAGAGTTACCAAGTGAGGAACTAACCTCGCCAACTCATGAAACCTATCATAAAAACGCAGCATGCACAGCCTCGACCATAGACGTGTATTCCCAACTCAGAAACCAACTTTTGCATCTCCATGACTAGAGACAAAACTCTGTGAATCATTGAATCGTTGTCAGTAGTATATATAAGAATAGTATAAATATATATATATATATATATATGATATATATAATAGTATATATAAAAATATATATATATATATATAATAGATAAAATATATAAGTAATATAGAAAAGTGAGGAAGGAAACGGCAAAACACTTTTAACCAAGCGAAAACCAACACACAAATAAAATAAAAATATCCGAAAGAAACGAATTTACAAAGCGAACAATACGTAGATCTTTTCCCGGGTCCGTTATTTTTTCGACTGAGGCAATGAATTGAACTTCGAGTGTAGACGTTTGTAATCGGTATTTATTAAAATAGATTAAGAATATAATAGATTTGTTTATATTATTCTACTACAAACGTAAAAGCATAAAAAAGGCAAATTAAACAATTAAGGCAATTTATAGATTCTAATAAAACGTTAACGTAAATAAAAAACGCTACAGACTTAAGCAGCTAAAATCAATTTTAAAACGCTCATAATGATAGACAAAAATAAACATGGCAATTAAAACATTCATGCTAAAAATGAAGATGCTAAGAGAATAGAGATGCCAAATATGATGAAGAGTGCAAAAATGACGAGATGAGATCCATTCCATAAGAGCCAAAACTATTTAGTAACTCTATTGAATCAAACTCAAAATTACCGCTTAAACCAATAATCTTTCATCCAAATTTAACCAAAACACGAATAATGTTCGACCGGTCCAAACGAGATCAACAAAATATATATGTCATGCCCATCATCTAAATAAATTCACAAATGGGGATAAGACAAAATCCTCTAAAATGCCGCAATTCAAACAAAATATATATGTCATTTCATTCTGTTCGTTCTTCTAAAATCTATACCTTCAACTAAATAAATTCACAAATAGGGTGAAAAGACAAAATCAATTAAAATTGCCAGCAATACAAACAAAATTATAATCTGCTTCACTTAGTCATCTAATATAAAAAAAAACGAAATGTAGATACCAAAAAGAAAAATATGAGATAAAAATCGTGTAAGACAAAAGAAAGATGAAATAAAATTCGAATGTGAACTAGAGAAATAAAATAGCAAAATTAAACTATCATATGTTAAAAGCTGCTACAACTACGAAGTAATGAAGGAAAAAAAATGAAAAGTGTGCACCGACCTCATGAAAAAGCACTTCTAATCCACCGAACCATCAAACAACAAACCGGACATCAATCGAACCAATCTTCGATACAAATCAAAAGGAATTCAAAACTTGAGAAGAGTATTTAGCATTACAAAGAAATTTAATTATTGAAAATCTTAAGGAGTACAAATGTCTTAAAGGGTAACAATGCTGTTATAAAAAAAATAACAATGCTTAAAATAGAGATTTTATGGAAAGTTCAAATTATTGACCAATCACCATTAAAACTCATCTTTATCTTCATTGGCTTTCCCTTTCTCTTGTATGCGTCCATTTTTGTCTTCTTAGCCCAATAGGAAGCTGCCACGTGGGCTGGGAGTGTGTCAGAGAGTATATGAGAGCCTTGGAGAAAGGTCTGGGCTCGTTTAAGGTAATGGAAGGGGTGGGTTTGCCCTGTTTTAGGGTTTCTTGCCTTTTTTAGGCTTATTTTAGTGTATTTCAAACTTAGGGTTAAATAGATAACAGGTGTTAGGGTTAGGGACTGCTGGTGTTATTTATTGAGGATTAACCGTGTTAGTCCCTAAGGACTAACGATGTAAAATACAGGGACCTTTGGTGTAATTGATTGTAACAGGGTTATGGTTAAGGCTGTTAGGGTGTTGGACTTGGGCTTATGTTGGGCCGGTTTGGTGTATTTTAGATGGCATAATGGACTGACTTGGCCCATTAAGATGCATATGCTTTCGGCTTCAGTTTTCCATGCTCTTTCCAATCCCGTGCTCGGTTTTGTCTGGTTTTTGCCTTGTTTTTGTCTTTTTGTGAATATCCGTTACATGCACAGTAAATACACGAAACAAGCATATATTTGGCATTTTAAGTCCGTTTTTGGTCATTTAAGCTCGTTTTATTAAGAAAAAGGTATGTGTATTTAAGCACATACCAAAACCCCTCATACTAAAATATTGTTGTGTCCTCACGCAATGAAATAAATCCATATTTAAAAAACCAAAGATTTCAACCCCCTTAAATTAAATACATTGAAAAGTAGCAAAGTGTAAAATTAAAAGGGATTAAGAAATTACTATTTTTTTAAACACTCCCCGTTTACCATTTTCTTTCTTGCACACATTTTTCTTATTTTCTATTATATACATCATGCTTGACTTTCATTATTGATCATAACTTTTAGGATCACTGAATAAAAAACACCTCAATCCTAAGGTGCCCTAGAAGGATAAATTCGTCGTCCTTGATTTTTCATTTATTCCTAAACTAAGCTTAAAAACGAAATCATTGTTAATTACAAGTTGGGATGCTAACGATACTCATATTTGCAATGTGTGTAGAACTTCTCCTCCCAATAGATATAATATATTAAGGTGTGTGTGCTCAGTTTGAATTTTGACCATCCAACCCACGTTTTTAGATAGTTATAACCTTTCCAAGTTTCACGTTCCACTTTTAGTTATATGAATTCAAAGGTGAGATTGTCCCATGTAGCAACATTTCTTCTCGGCACATCCTAACATTGTCGGCTAAGTGACCGGGCTTTTGACACCCTATAGAGAATAATTTGTCGAGACTCTCCGACTTTTGAACCCTTTACTAAAAAATTTCCATAAAACTTAGTAAGTTTATAACTCAAAGCAAGCTAATTCCTCCAAAATCAAGACATTGTAGGTAAGTTAATTCCTTTAGAGTGACTTTCTTCTCGGAACCTCCCGACCTCATCGGTCAAGTGCCCAGGCTTTTGACACCCCACAGAGAATACTGATCAGAATTAACAAACGTCCGGTTTCAAAATTTTGTAGGGATTAACAAGTTTAATTTCAAAAGTATGTTTAAATTTTAGAAAAAGTCATTTTCCCTTTATTTATTAAGCAACTATACTAGCAACATTATTATATTTTTCACATCATTTTCATTCTTTTTTTTCTATTCTTTTTTCATTTTTTTAATCATTTTTTTTATCTTTTTTTTTGTTTTTGCAACATTTATATTTACACCGTATACAGGGAAAATTTCTTTTTAGAAAATAAAAACATATTTTGATCAAAAACTCTTATTTATCAATTCATCGATAAATCTTTTTACTCTGAAAACGTTGATCTTAACGGACTTTTAAGAGTGATAAAACTCTAACTTGTCTTTCAAAAAGAGCACGTATTATTAGTCATTTTAGAAGCTACTGGGAGAAAAAGTCACAAATTACACTTATAAGCTTTTAAGATTTCCACTAATCCTTGCTTAGCATTCCAACTTATATTTAACTCTATCATTTTTCATTCTTCGCAAATTTAAAATCTTTAATAAAAAGATCCGCGAATGCTTAGCCAAATAAAATAAAGCTTTGCATATTTAAAGTCATTTATGGAAACTTGCAAAATCTTGACCTTTTGAGCTAGAATTTGCATTTTAAAGCTTCTTGTATAAAAGACTAGCAAAAGCTTATACATTTATAAAGGTTAAGGGAGTAAGCTAGAGCTCAATACGCTCGGTCAAGTCAAAAATTATTCTTATTCTCACCAGCGGAAAGTCAACATTTGTGATAAACACTTATTTTATTTTTGCAAAATTTTTAAATTTTGGCCTAAAATTATATTTTTTTTCTTGGTAATACAGGGTTACGTGAAAGACATAAACAAATGCAAGTGGGATCAAATCGACAAATTCCCCCCTCATACTAGAACGACACATTGTCCTTAATGTGTGTGGGTTGCAAACCCACTCATACTAATTTCAAAGTATATTCCTAATACAAAAGGGAATCTCACGTAAACCTAA
>BQNB010042825.1:3879-13986 GCA_026074375.1 Tanacetum coccineum | reverse complement strand
AGCGAAAAATTTCCCCGTACAATTGTGATAATAGTAAAATAGGTTTTGCATTTGATGAAAATTCTTGGGTTGTTATAGATTAAGCGTAAGATGATGTCGATTCTATGCAACAAGGTGGTGTAAAGGTCTACTTAGTTGATGTAAATAGTTTCACATGTTATGAGCACGCACACAAAAGATTCCTTTTAGGGATATAAATAAAAGATTAATTTTTGACAAATGTTTTAAGATGACTACTATTAGCATGGCATGGTCCTTCCTGAATTATACATAGGTGATCAGGCTATGTATAATTGAGGACTAACGATGAAACGCTCATTTTTGTCAAAATTATGTTATACATATATTTTTTTTAATTTTAAAGTAGTATTATAATGTAACAAAATAGTTTATTTGATGAAAGCAATGTAGTTTATAGGGTGACAACAAATTATTTTGTGAAACAACAGTAAGATAGTTTATAAGGAGATAGCTAAATAATTCATAGTGTGATAGTAAAATAATTTATGTGATGGAAATAAAAATAGTTCATAAGGTAATAGTAAAATGGTTTATAAGGTGATGTAAAAATGCTTATAAGGCTTAGTAATTTAGGGAGTGGCTTGCATAAATAAATAGAGAATTAAAATTGACGAAATTTTTCATGACACATTAATTTGATAAATAATTTAAAATCATTCACACGGTACAACGAAAATTCAAAAGAAAGTACAACGCGAAATCCTAAAGGAAATAGAGTCTATGATAGTTCCAACCTAGGTTTCACTAGGTAAGACGGGAAAAATCTCTCTTAAAGCATCGATATCATCTGCAATGTTGTTAGGATCTTGATAGGTTTCTCCTCCTCCTAAAGTATACACCCTTCCACATGCTTCACCACTTCCAGCTTGGTTTCCATGGTTTTGATTCTTTAACTCCGAGCATTCACTACGATAGTGCCCTTGTTTCCCACATTCAAAGCAAGTAAGGGTTCTTTGATTTGCCACTGGAGCCCTCTGATTTGTTACGACAGCTAGAATCCTACAATCATTGGTTTGGTGACCAATCCTCTTGTAACTTTTGCACTTTGATGTTGATGACATCAAATAACGTCTATTTTATAGCATCCCATGTAATTAACCCATTTTATATAATTATTACAAAGAATTGTTACTTAATCATTTATATTTTAGAATATATAGAGTACTTGGTGAATATTAGCAAAAGGCGCGCATTCTGGAGCTTAAACGAAGATATTTTAAAAATTACTATTCTGACTACCAATACACCGTATCCATCAAGGAAGATACGGCGTATCCGTGCCTTCACTCACCTAGGACCACAAAGGAAACAAGCTCAATACGCCGTATTCAAGATATAATATGTTAATATTGGAAGATATCAAGCATGGTCCCTACTCCAAGAAACTCCAATACGCCGTATACAATCCCTTAGATACACCGTATCGAACCGACTTCCAAACAGTATAAATAGAAAACTCAAAAACGAGTTTTAAGTGTGCTAAATCATATTCTCGATACCTAAACCACAAAAGTTGATTTTCAGAGGAGAAAAGGAGCATAACAGGTCTTGCAACGCATTCTAATCCATAAAAGACAACGTGTAATTTCTTATACTTTTGTAATCGTTCAGTTTTTGGTATCATTCGTTAACTCGGTTAGTTTATCTTGGCTAAAACAATTACTCTTGTAATGATTATAATGTTTGAAGGCTAATACCTTTGGGTATTAGCCATTATTATGAAGATCTAAATGTTTGGTTTTGTTTATATCTCGATTGCTTAATTTATCGTTGTATGCTTGTTTATGTTTATCAATTTATACTTGTTTACGTGCTTTTGTATGCGACCTATCATTCAACTGGATGTAGTGATACGGACCAAGTAATCTAGATGTTAGGATAGCTCTCCATATAGTGATTTATACGTCTAGAATCATAGGATCACAAGTATTGTCCTTCTAAAATAGTGCTAAGGATACGCTGTTGGCTTAACTAGTTAACGGAAATTGCCTTTGGTTTATTGAACATGTTGACTAGTAGATGAATCTAGATGATTCAACAAATAATGTTCTAATTCCATTGGATAGTTGGACAAGTGAACTACTAGTGTATAAATTACCATTAAGCAGTAAGTGGGTAAAGTCTCTATGAGCTAGGGTTTAACAAGATCACCATTGCTTTAATCCCTAAGATAGATTATAATCAGGTAATTAGGATGCTTTATGCGGATGCTTTAATTGTGGCAGAATTAATATGTCTAGGTCTTAGGATGAAGTCCCGCCTAAGTCTAAACCTCTTCGAGATAAGTAATCATTGCACTGAATAAACTAACCAACGTTCTAATCGGATTAATGATGGCTAATATAGTTTTCTATCATAAGGCTCGACCGCTCTTTTATCTTCTGTTAATTTGCTTGTATAGGTTAAAGTGTCTTGAATTGATTGTAGTCACCAACTAAACCCGTGTCATCTCTCAGGCTGAAACCCCCCTTTTACCGGTTAGAATTAGGATTAGAACTAACATAGGATTAGCACAGGTTTGACTTAAATTAGAATTAACATAGATTAGATAACCAAAATATAAATAAATTGAGAGATTTAACCTCGCTTTAAATGTTCGACACCCTACTTACCACGAATCTACCACTGACTGGGTACACTGCCCGTTAAAGTATTGTTTTTTGTTGATGTCGGCAAAATATAAATTTAAAACTTGAACTATCATAAATAAACACCACACAACGACACATCAAGTTTTTGGCGCCGCTGCCAGGGAGTGAAAATTAATCTTGATTTTTATTTTATGTTTTGGTTTTTAACATTAGATCTAACCATTAGGAGTAGTTTTAATTAGATTAGTGTATATTCTTGTATATTCTGTATATTTTGTATATTTGTTAGTTTAATTGCTTGTTTGTAAAATTGTGTGTTTAATTTAATTGTTTTGCTAATACACTGTTCTGGTAGATAACTCGATATGGCGTATCTACTTCCATTGGATACGGCGTATCCAACTTTCTGACCAATACAGCGTATTCATTCAATCGATTAATACGGCGTATTTACTGCTATTGAATACGGCGTATCGATCAACTGGAACAAAATCAGAATCTTAGTTTTTATATTTGATTTCCGTGCTAAAAAAATTTCTATCTTTCTTCAGAGCAAATCCTGCTGATATTTTTACCCTTGTTACATATAATTCTTATCAGAGCTAGTCGATTGAAGAAGTGATGGCGGATAAGGGAAAGAAGTCAAGTATGGAAACATTTGTGCCTAATGACAAAGCATATTAATATTCCAGAATTACAAGTATTACAGTTAACGGGAAAAATGCTTATGAGCTGAAAAGAAAATTCTTGGATGATCTGCACAACAATGCTTTTAGTGGAACAAACTGAAAGGACGCGGTTGAGCATATTGAATACTACCTAAAAATTATTGACCCAATCAAATTACCCAATGTAGATCATGATAAACTAAGAATTTTTTTTTTCCCAATCTCATTGGCTGGAGGTGCACAAAGATCGTTTGATAGAATCAGTCACTTGTTGGGTCAACTTAACTACAAAATTAAAGCTGGTTTTAACTACTATTGAAGCTGATTCATACCCGATACGCCGTATTAGATCTTCCCAATACGCCGTATCCACTGGACAGAACCGTACACTGATGTACAAGATAAGACAAACGACGATTCCGTTTCTAAGTCGTTTGAATGGTTACTACTGTGAAGAAAAGAAGGGATCATATAGATCACAATTCTCGGAAGCTTACTTTAAAGCTGCACATATTAATAGTTCTATTCCCATAAAGGAGAAAGACCCACGGAGTTTCACTTTACCTTGCTTTATTAATAATGTTTGCTTTGATAATGCCCTTGTTGACTTAGGAGCTAGCGTTAGTGTTATGCCTCTCTCGACCTACCTTAACTTAGGATTAGGCGAATTAGCTCACACTAAGTTAACAGTTGAATTAGCAGACAGGACAGTGAATATCCAAAAGGAATAGCTGAAAATGTACTAGTAGGAATTGGTAAATTTACTTTCTCTGTAGACTTTATAATTCTAGTGATATGGTGTCCTTTTATACACTTTTTCGGGGTCGTTTAACCCCCTAAATTGTGTGTTTATGTCCAAAATAGGTACTTAATCATTCCTTTTTAGGTATTTTGCATTTGGAAGGCATTTGGAGGAAATACACATGACTTGGGCTCATTTGGAGAAGAAACTGACAAGACTACGGACCTACACCAACATTGCACAAGAATTTCTCTAAAGTGGCTAGAGATGGCGTCACAAATACAACATGACGCCGTCACAACGATGATCAAGACGGTGTCACGAGTTCTAAGACGGCATCAGAGCACAGGACCCAGCCCATTATCTAGAATATTCTCTTTCATGACGGCGTCACGATTAAAACGCGACGCCGTCACAGCGATTTTCCTATATATACAAACCTGAATTTAGGGTTTTGAGTGTGTAACTTTAGAATAAAAAGAGGGTATGAACCCTAGTTCGTTTAGCAGCTGTTAGGGATGAATTTAGGGCCTAAAAACCTCATTGTACTTCCTCCAACTCATGTTTTAATCAAGTAAGGTTTATTTAATCATTTAGTATGTCTATGTGTTGTTTGATTCATCTATGTTCTTGCTTTATTAACATGTTAGGCTAAGCCTCCTATTGTGTTTATTTATGATTATATGAAACCTAGAATGTAGATCTTAATGGTGTTGCTTCTTGTGATGGATGTGCATGTTAGGCCTTAGAAAACCAGCTTTTGTCTGTATCGCTGTTGATATGTCTAGGGAAACATGATTGTGTAGAAAGGATACCATCGGGTAACAGTCTTCATACTACCTTGCCCCCTAATATGATTGATCCACTTTTAATATATTTCACATGCACTTAGTGTACCCTTAGGGGCCTTGTAATAGTCTTCATACTACCTTACTTGTGCGTTGCTCTAACGGAATACTAAGTAGACGGCGGGTTCGTGTAATTCGTTCATGACTTAGGAAATAATTACACAGATCATCACAAGTGTGACAAGGCAACAACACTAGGAGAAGCAATCTAGGGAGTAATACATGATTAAATAAACACAGTCTTTTATCTTATTGTTATCACCACTAGTTTAGATTATATTTAGTTTAATAGCTAAAACCAAACCAACCTCTCCAATATATGATTTACTTGCTTTCCATAAAATACAAAAATACAAAAATAATCTTCCCTCAACCCTTAGAATTCTGTTAGACCGTGATCAAGCCTTCCCAACCTATTCCTCGAGTGAACGATAACAACCCCCCTGAGTCTTGCCTATACTACTACTACAACGATTAGGTGCTCTGCCTAGGGAGTTGTAAAACTTCTTGTTGAAGTCTAACGACGACCGCATCAAGTTTTTGGCGCCGCCGCCTGGGGAATAGTTAGGTATTGATCATAGTTTAGCTTAGTTCTACTTGCTTGAATCCTTTCAAGTAAGATTTAATTCCTGTACATTGGATTTCTTGTAGTCTATCTTTTCTTTGTGTTATTTGTTTCGTAACCCATTCTCGTCAACCACCATGGGAGACGAGAATCCTATCCGTACTCTAGGAGACTACTCCAAACCTAGCCACGAGGGCTATAGGAATACCATCGAGCTCCCCGCAGGGAACAACGTGGTACCTCTTCGATCCGACACCATTCGGTTGGTGCAAAACGGATGCTCATTCCACGGACTTCGGTCCGAGGATCCAAACCAACACCTCAAGGATTTCCTTAAACTTGTGGACTCACTCGACCTTGACGGTGAAAATAGGGAAAGAACGCGCCTGCGTTTGTTTCAATTTTCCCTACGCGATCAAGCTAGCAATTGGCTTGAGCGTCTTCCAGTAGGATCCATCACCACATGGGAGGATCTTACTACCCGATTCCTTGCTCAATTCTTTCCACCGGGAAGGACCGCAAAACTCCGCAACAATATCCTGATGTTCCAACAACATCATGGAGAATCTCTATCCAAAGCATGGACTCGTTTCAAGGACTTACTCCAAAAAGTCCCTCATCACGGCATCGATCGTTGGCTTCAAATCCAAATTTTCTACGATCATGTCTCCTTTCATCTTAAGTGCGAGATTGACCGCGCCGCCGGTGGCAAACTCTGCAATAAGAACACCGACGAATCTTGTGAAATCATTGAGAACCTCGCCCTCTACGACCATGAAGGTTAGGATGAAACAAAAGAATTCGTCAAACCGGTCAAGGCCATTTCTACACCTCATGGCGTCCTAAAAACACCTGACCGGAGACTTCTCGAGCTCGAAGACCAGATTAACTTCTTATTAAAAGGGTCACGACCGACGCCCACATCGAGCTCAGCACGCACCCCTCAAGCTTATGTCAATGCAGTCCATCCGAACTCCCGTCCGCGAAATTAAAATGAACCACCAAAACTGAACACTTTTCCTTTTCTTGAACGTACAGGTCCAAGCCCTCAACCACAAGCGTTAAAAACCAGTTTTAAAGATCGAATAAGGGACTACATGGCAACAAACACCGAAAGAATGGAAAGATTTAAGAACGCCATTTTAAGCAACGCGAGGGGATCAATAGTAGGATGACCGAAATGTTCGGACTTCTCAACGAACTTACGACCATCTGAACCTCGGAGAAAGTATTAGTAAGAGAAGAAGCCAAATTCCCCATCACCAAGAACGTAAATTCTATTTCTCTGACAAAAGGAGAAGAAGAAATAAGTAACATGACGAAGGTAACACCCGACAACACTGAGATGCCCACCGCAGCAGAAGCGAAGATGCTAATAATAGAGGCTGAGACAAAGAATAGAGCCAAAAACGGGGCCGAAAACAAATCAATCAAAACACCAAAGAACGAAAAAACAGTGGAAGCACCCGGTATCTGAAGCATAAGATCAATGAGAAGCTGATCAAGGGACCAGTCAACAACAAGAGATTCAATAACTCTCGATCAGGAACTCGAGTTGGAAAGAAAAAGGGGAAGGAATATAAAGTATTACCTGGGGGACCTGTTTATGATGCGATTCTCAAGAAAAAGATAACAAAGAAAGAAGACATCGAAGGGAATTCCGAAATACCTTGCAGCATAGGGGACCTTAAGCACGTGAACACCCTCGTCGATCAAGGGTCTGATGTGAACGTCATGCCTTACTTTACGTACATGAAACTTACCGACGAAAGGCCAACTAAGACAGACATTAGACTCTCACTAGCTAGCCACTCGTACATTTTCCCCTTAAGGATTTCTGAGGACGTGTTAGTAGAGGTCGTTGAACATGTATACCCCATAGACTTTGTGATTTTAGATATTAAGGAAAATGAAAAGAGGCCTTTCATCTTAGGAACACCATTTCTAAAAATGGCCAAGGCCTCAATTAAGTTTGATAAAGGCACCATAACCCTAAGGTCAGGAAAGAGTAAGGTAAGTTTCCATAGGATACCCGATTCCTCCTGTGGGACTGACAAAGGAGTAAAAAATGACATAGAGCCCATCGCCCCCACTATGACTGTGAATAGGCTAGTCCTGGATTGGGAAGAAAAGATAAAGCTTCACATGGAAAGGGAGATGAAGTTCAACTAATGGAGGAGCAAAAAATTCAAAGGCAAGCATCCCACTCTTGTTGCAACTAAGGAAGGAATGGATGATGAAGGGGAAGTCACGTAAGGACATGTGACTTCGAGTCTAGCTACAAGACTCGTTAATAAAGAAAAGCGCTTCTTGGGAGGCAACCCAATTTACTTTTCCAGCAAATTAGGAATGTCATGTGTGTTTTAATTCTTCATAGTTTGTTTTATTATGTTTGAACTATCTTGTAATCATGCTTTGTTTGTCTTTAACCTCGTCTTAATTTCAATCAAAGGTATTTTGCAACAATAAGTGTAGGGGAATTTATCTGGCTTTTAAGCCAAATTCAAACATGTTAAATTGATAGAACCTAAAGAACGTGATAGGTTCTAGATCGTTTAAGCTCAAGATTGTTTAGATCTAATCTAGGATAAATAATAACAAAGGCGGAATAATCAAACAAAGATTTATTGTTATTAAACAAGTTTTTACATTCATATGTTACACTCCAAGCCCCAATTCTATATGATCAGTATAGAACGGTTACAATCTAACAGGGTTCAAGGAAACCTTGATACCTTGGGGCTACACCAACACAACTAGACGTCTACATCTTTAACACTTTGGATACACACACTTTTTTTTGGTGTTTACACAAACTGACACACCTAAAACAATGTCTATGGACTCTTTATATAATAGAGATCATCTAGATTTACAAAGAAACATAAATGTATTAGGAAACTAAATCTTCCTAATCTTTATCTTCATATCTTTGACCAAATCTTCTAAAATCTTCATGTACTCCTACATCTTGTAGAATTCCATAATGTTCACTTTGATCCTTTTGTTTCATTTTTGTTTCATTGTTTTGTATCATTGTTTTGTATCATCAAATGAATATAATTTCCAACAATCTTCCTCTATTTAATGATTACAAAGCCAACATCTTGATCTTCCATGAATGAAACAATCTTCCCCTTAAATCGAAATCTCCATGCCACCACATGATTGAAAAACCTTATAGAATCCTAGATCAAGAGCCACCAGGCTTTGATACCACCTGATAGGACCTAAAGAACGTGATAGGTTCTAGATCGTTTAAGCTCTAGATTGTTTAGATCTAATCTAGGATAAATAATAACAAAGGCGGAATAATCAAACAAAGATTCATTGTTATTAAACAAGGTTTTACATTCATACGTTACACTCCAAGCCCCAATTCTATATGATCAGTATAGAACAGTTACAATCTAACAGGGTTCAAGGAAACCTTAATACCTTGGGGCTACACCAACATAACTAGACGTCTACATCTTTAACACTTTGGATACACACGCATTTTTTTGGTGTTTACACAAACAGACACACCTAAAACAATGTCTATGGATCTCTTTATATAATAGAGATCATCTAGATTTACAAGGAAACATAAATTTATTAGGAAACTAAATCTTCCTAATCTTTATCTTCATATCTTTGACTAAATCTTCTAAAATCTTCATGTACTCCTACATCTTGTAGAATTCCATAATGTCGACTTTGATCCTTTTGTTTTCCTTTTGTTTCATTCTTGTTTCATTGTTTTGTATCATCAAATCAATATAATTCCCAACAATCTTCCCCTATTTAATGATTACAAAACCAACATCTTGATCTTCCATGAATGAAACAATCTTCCTCTTAAATCGAAATCTCCATGCCACCACATGATTGAAAAACCTTATAGAATCCTAGATCAAGAGCCACCAGGCTCTGATACCACCTGATAGAACCTAAAGAACGTGATAGGTTCTAGATCGTTTAAGCTCTAGATTGTTTAGATCTAATCTAGGATAAATAATAACAAAGGCGGAATAATCAAACAAAGATTCATTGTTATTAAACAAGGTTTTACATTCATACGTTACACTCCAAGCCCTAATTCTATATGATCAGTATAGAACGGTTACAATCTAACAGGGTTCAAGGAAACCTTGATACCTTGAGGCTACACCAACACAACTAGACGTCTACATCTTTAACACTTTGGATACACACACGTTTTTCTGGTGTTTACACAAACTGACACACCTAAAACAATGTCTATGGATCTCTTTATATAATAGAGATCATCTAGATTTACAAGGAAACATAAATGTATTAGGAAACTAAATCTTCCTAATCTTTATCTTCATATCTTTGACCAAATCTTCTAAAATCTTCATGAACTCCTACATCTTGTAGAATTCCATAATGTCGACTTTGATCCTTTTGTTTTCCTTTTTTTCATTCTTGTTTCATTGTTTTGTATCATTGTTTTGTATCATCAAATCAATATAATTCCCAACAATCTTACCCTATTTGATGATTACAAAACCAACATCTTGATCTTCCATGAATGAAACAATCTTCCCCTTAAATCGAAATCTCCATGCCACCACATGATTGAAAAACCTTATAGAATCCTAGATCAAGAGCCACCAGGCTCTGATACCACCTGATAGAACCTAAAGAACGTGATAGGTTGTAGATC
>BQNB010042824.1:0-45886 GCA_026074375.1 Tanacetum coccineum | reverse complement strand
AACCGTGAGTTTTGAACACATTATTTGTTTTAAATAGGACACAAGTGTTTTTCAATTGTATGCTATTCCAGATCATATTATTTCCTAAGTACCATTTGCCATTTAGTCCCCTTTTTATCATGAACCGTTAGTTACTAGTGTAGTAAACGCGAGTGTTGTGGATAGATCTATCGGGATTGACCATCCCTGTCTGGGTTGTGGTTTCTAGATAACTATTGACGCATTTTACATTTAAAGAAAATTCGTAGGATGTTTGGCAGCATCTGTATCTGTTTTGGGGCACAAACCTGGATTTCTGGTTTGGATCGTAATGCATGCTAAGGTTCGGTGTCATGAGCTTAGCGCAATAATATATATTTCATTTAGACTTGGTGAATCTGTTTCTCTTGTCTACACTACTTAAGTTTTGTGGTCCATTACTGAACATTTCTTGATTTATTGAATCGCTACTTGGATTTCGGAACTAATACTTTTAAATGTTGTAACGCTTCTTTTCTTACTGAAATACTTCTTGAATTATTTCAATACTGCTTTTACTTAAACCTCTGAATTCACCAACATTATTGTTGACGTTTTGCATATATTTTCTCAGGTTATCATTTTTTTAGCTGAGCATTGGGAGCATTTGAGCCGTGCGGATATATTTTTGAAGGCTTTATAATTTGAGTACCATTCGATAAACGTTTTGAAAATGTTTTATATTACATTGCAATTGGAACTTGTTGTAACTCTAATATTTTATAAGAATTACCGAATGGTTGACTTTCCAAAACGTCTCGCTTAGAGTCGTTTTCTGTAATTTGTACTTTATGCTATGAAGTAGCACCCCAAGTGGTATTCCGCTGCGTTATGATTTTAGGGGTGTTACACTTCTCATCCCTTTGTCGGAATGACTTCTTTTCTTCTCTTGGTTGCCTAACAAGTTTACCCTTTCTTCTAAAGAACTTTTTAAATTTCCTTACGGCCATACCATATTCTCCGTCATTGCTTCCGGATGTCGAAGTTTCATCATCACTAGACTCTTTCTTAGCTTTCAAGGCGATGGACTTCATTCTTTCTTTTTTGCCTCTATAAATTTCAGAATCTTTTTCCATGACTACTTCATGTAATTTTAGATTGCTGATAAGCTCATCTAGAGCTAGTGATGACAAATCTTTCGATTCGTCAATCGCCATGACCTTTGCTCTCCATTTAGGATGTAAAGCCCTAAGAAACTTCCTAACATAGTTCTTGTTAGAGAAACCTTCATCAAGAGCTTTAAGACTAGTAATAATAGTGTTACATCTAGCAAAACCGCTATCAATAGATTCTTCTTCAAGGATAGTAAATTGTTCATATTGTTGAACAAAGAGATCAATTTTCTTATCCTTTACTTGGATATTACCTTGATGTGTGATTAACAACGATTGCCAAATATCTTTAGCCGTTTTACACATAAAAATTCTTATATATTCCTTTTTAGGTAAAGCATTGTAAAGAATCATTTTAGCTTCATTATTTTTAGCAAGTTTCTTTTTAAGATCATCATCTTGTTGTTCAAATGGAACTATTTCTAAAATTTGGTTTTCTTTGTTTCTAGCAACCGGTGGAAAATCACCATTCAAGATAATATGCCAAAGATCTAAATCTTTTGCTTTCACTTAAGTTTCAAATCTTATTTTCCAATATATAAAATGATCACTTTCAAAAAGAGGTGGTCTTTGCATAGATTTCCCTTCTAGATATTTATCCGAATCTATAGATAGATTCAAGCTTTAATGTACAATATACTTTAAAGATCTTGGGTGACCGTGGCTTCTGATACCAATTGTGGTAACTAGAAGGGGGGTTGAATAGTTTTTACCGTTTTAAATTAAAACTTAGATTATCGACTTATGTGAACTTAAGAGATATACACAAGTATATATGATAGCGATGCAATAAGTAAATAAACAATCTACGAAATGTAAGCAAGTAAAGATAAGAAAGATCAAACCGATGACACAATGATTTATAGTGGTTCGGCTACAAAGCTCCTCTTCGCCCTACCCCATTCCCCAAGTACCCAACTTGCGAGTTATCTTTACTATGTCAACAAGCTCCCTTTAGGCGGAGAAAACCGTACACGCACTTACACTTTTTCCGGTACTAAGTTAAAAATCAAGTTCTACTTCGAGATAGAACCAATCTAACACATTGTATATTTTGAGGCCTAAATACTAACATATCATACACATATTATACACACAACACACAACACAAGATACACAACTAAACCTATTAACAGCTTGAAGCTTGACGTCTTTCTTGAGTGTTCTGCACATAAAAGGTGGAATGAGTTGATCACAATATGTAATGGATTAATTTAACGTAAGATAACAAAGTAATAAATGATCAAATAATATAAAAAAGAAAAATATATTTGAGGATCAAAATTTGTCAAGAGTTGTTTTAAATGAAAGAAAAGGTTGGTATGTATACGGCATAAACTTTTGAAACAAATCTGTCCCATGGGAACCTAACGTGCGACCCACGGATCCCCTAACTCCTTGATCCGATCCATTGTTTTTGGTGGATCCGTTCGTCACACCCGACAATGGGCGAAACTCGTGAATGCAACATAATGATCAATCATAACACAAGATACAAAATAGAGAAAACTACATTGCATAAACTCCAAGTTCTATAAAGACCATCAACCTTGAACAAACTCAAGTAATGTCCCAAATCGCAACTAAAATCCACAAACTCTTACAATTATTCAAATGCCCACACAGGGGACCATAATCCAAACTTATTCTAAAATATCTGAATCAAACAACAAGCAAGCAAGACTTCAAACGAAATTCCACACGGGATACTTCTAAGTCTGTTATGAATCACCAAACTACTCTTCTTTCACTTCACCTGAAAATGATACTCGAAAACGTCAACAATAATGTTGGTGAGCTCGTAGGTTTGACCTTAAACCCAAAAGTTGTGCAAATATTTCAACAGTGGACAGTAGTGTTATATGACAATGAATATATACGCAAACAACCTTAGCATCACCGCTAATAAATAACTATATGTCATTTACGCACCTAAAGGGCCTACCAGCTGGAGCACTAAAATTAAGGCAGGACCACACACAAAAAGTCAAACCTAGTAGGCGTACCCATGGGCCGCATCCGGCTAATCACACACAAATACTGGGTAGGCGTACCCATCCGCTCCAAACAATCATGCAGCACATACTATTCACATAGCAGTCATAACCACATATCTTGTCCCAAAAAAAAAAACCACATGTGCAACAATCAATTCAAAACATTTCAAAACACTTTGATTATTATTTTCCCCCAAACGGAAAACAGTAAAAAGTGGGGCAAACGAGAACCACCTCAAGTAAATCTTTAGGCAACCAAATCTGAATCTATACAAGCTAATGCAACGACGCCCCGCGCACGAGAACCAGTCCACTTACTGTCCTAATATTAATCATTCAATTCCAAACAATTCTTCACGTTTATAACAAAGAGTTTAGACGCGTTGTACAATTACCCA
The DNA here is from genome assembly GCA_026074375.1 of Tanacetum coccineum. Lineage (NCBI taxonomy): Eukaryota > Viridiplantae > Streptophyta > Magnoliopsida > Asterales > Asteraceae > Tanacetum > Tanacetum coccineum. Next base: position 42,361 of record BQNB010042824.1, on the reverse strand, counting down.
AAATAATTTAGTGGTGTGATGGTTGACGACTTATTCTCCACAATCATATCAATCTCATTCCTCGATAATACATACTTATACTATTTAGCGTAAATAGATAAGTAATATAATAGATATTAATAATTATTAATTATAAATATATCTCGACAAGTCTATTCGGTACACCTTAGTCACTTCAAAATAATTATTATACGATTGAAAATAAAACGTTTACTCATAATAAACACTTTAGAGAAGTTTTGAGAAAAATTATATTTTTCGTCTTTTAGTGAATTTATTTAATAAATAAAATAAAATAATTAAATATTATTTTATTATTTAAAATCAAAAATCATGTTTTTAAGAAATTTTCTAAGTAAAAACTTTTTACGAAATTTCGACATGACTCGTACGTTTATACAATGTTTTCTAAGGTTTCAAACCCTATTTTTAACATTTTTCACAAATTCGACACTTTTTGACAAAATTCCAAAATCTCAATCGTTAACGCTCACCAACCCGTTTTTCCCAAAATATCATTTAATATCACTTCGTAAATACATTTCCACTTTCAAAAGTCCAACAAAATTCTCATAACTACTACATATCGCTTATTAGGCATTAAGGCCCAACAAGGGTCCATTAGGACATATCTAAGTCCAAAATACTATTTAATTTCAAAACCAAGGTCCATTTATATATATAAATATATACTTATATGTAGAAATAATCCGGACCACAATAAGCCCTCCCATTAAGCCGCGGCTCAAATAGACTTATTGGGTCGTGAGTCTATAAACTCCAGAATACGTATATTAAGATTTAAAATAAGCTATTAAGCTACGTATCGCTTTTGGTTACTACCATAAGCCTCAAAAATAGTCCACAACATACGCCATAACACAAAAATAATCAAAATCAATTTCCTAGTGATTTTGGGAATCCATTCGTGGCCTATAAGCCCAAATAAGCCAAGAAATAGCTTAAAATAAGCTTGAATAAGCCATACAAGCTACTATCAAAAATAAGCATTCTAGCATCATATATTTTATTCAACCATCACGACCACGACATCCAAACTACAAAAACACTCTTTTTCCTTTTCTTTTTACACGAACCAAACACCCCTTTTTTCTTTCGTTTCGCTTCCAAAAATTAATTTTCACAACGATCAACTAGTACAACTAACATCTATGCATCAAAATAAACCTAAAAGGACAAACGAAATTTAAATTTGAAAACTTACGAAAACTTACAAGAAAATTTTCAAATTTGTAGATTTCAACACGAACCAGACAACTCAAACGTTGTTTAAATGAATAACCCAAACGATAGAAAGACAACCCCAAATATTTATGTCTTCGTGTTTTCTTGATCAAACTTCAAAAATTATAAGAGTGTGTGTGTGTTGTAGGTGCGGACGAACACAAAAGAGAAGGGAAAGGATATTTTTTTAATTTTGAAAATGAACTATGTGTAAAAATGAAGATAAGAAAAGCATCTTATGTACAATTTGGACAAGGTTAGCTAGAATTAATGCACCTTGTCTCCCTAGTCTTCTTTTGTCCGGCCATGGTATCCCATGGGGTCTCAGACCTTTCTTTTCGTGTCGGGATCACTTAAATACTCGTAAAACTCAACCGTAAAATTTACCCCAAAGTTAATTAGCATTTTTATTCACTTTAAAAATACTTTTCCATTAACCTAGAGTATTTACACGACATATTTTCACTTTACACCCTTCAAAACCATTTAGACATTAACGAACATGTCAGACTCGTTTTTCGGCATTTCTCAAAATTCACGGGTCAAACCACCCGGAATACACATAACACAATAATACCTTCCAAAAGGGATTATTAATCACAATAAACCACAATTTATCACATATCTCATAAAATCACCACCGTCAATACGGTACTAAAATCTGAATAAACAACAAAAGGCAAATAGTCAAAGGACTATAAATGAAATATTCAAAACACAAAAAGGGCAAAGGTTACATTCTACCCCCTTAAAAGAATTTCGTCCCTGAAATTCAACTACTAACATCACTAAACAAATGCGGGTACTTCAATTCATCTGATCTTCACGTTCCCACGTGAATTCAGGGCCACGTTTCGAATTCCACCGAACCTTGACGATGGCAATCCTATTACGCTTCAACTTCTTAAACTCTCTTTCCAAAATTTCTACAAGCTCTTCCACAAAATTCAACTTTCCATCAACTTGAATCTCATCCAAAGGCACTTGCAGTGGTGGATCAGCCAAACACTTCTTAAGGTTCGACACGTGAAACGTGTTCAGAACACCAATTCATTCTTTAAGCAAATCTAATCGATAGGCCACATGGCCTACTTTCGTAATAATCTCAAACGGTCCAACAAACCTAGGTGCTAACTTTTCCTTCTTCCTAAAGCGTACCACACCTTTCCAAGGTGACACTTTGAGTAAGACATAGTCACCTACACTAAACTCTAGAGGCTTCCTCCTCTTATCAGCATAACTTTTCTTACGATCACGCACAGCTTAAGTCTAACCATAATTGTGAGATCTTCATCAGTAAGTCTCTTGCACTAAACTCAGGTCCTATCAAACTGACCTATCCTCTGAACCATCAGCCCACATAAATTTGGCGAACGAAACACTTTCTACCATACGAAGCCCATCAAACGGAGCGACAGACTCACACGAAATGATAACTATTATTATACGAAAACTCAACCAACAGAAGATGAACATCCCAACTTCCTCTGAAGTCCAGGATGCACGCTCTAAGCATGTCTTCCAAAGTCTGAATAGTACGCTCACTCTGACCATCGGTCTGAGGGTGATAAGTCATACTCATATCTAAACGAGTCCCTAATGCCTCTTGCATTGACTGCTAAAACCTCGATGTGAATGACTATCACGATCCGATATAATCGAAATCGGCACACCATGTCTAGCAACTATCTCATTCAAATACAATCTAGCTAACCTTTCCATCTTAAAATCCTCACGCATAGGTAGAAAATGAGCAGACTTAGTCAATCGGTCTACAATGACCTAGATTATGTCAAGCCCACTACTAGTCCTAGGAAACTTAGTCACAAAATCCATAGCTATCCCTTCCCATTTCCATACAGGAATCTCAGGTTGCTAGAGCAGGCCAGATGGCCTTTGATGGTCGGCCTTAACTTTCAGACAAGTCAAACACTTACTAACATATTCAGCAATATCCTTTTTCATTCCAGGCCACCAATACCTATCTCTCAAATCATAATACATCTTATCAGCTCCTGGGTGTACAGAGTACTTTGACTTATAGGCTTCATCCATTATCAGGGTTCTCACCTCACCCTTCAAAGGTACCCATATTCGATCCAGATAGTATAAAGTTCCATCACTTCTCTATTATATCATCTCATCTAAACCTTCCTGTAATACTGCAAACTCATCCACAGCCTCCTTCTGAGCTGCCAATATCCTATCTTTGATACTCGACTGAAGGATCATATTTATAGATCTAACTCTCTTAGGCTTTACTCTTTCCTTCCTACTTAGGGCATCAGCCACCACATTCTCCTTACCAGGATGGTAGCGAATTTCACAGTCATAACCACTAAACAACTCTATCCAGCGACGCTGTCGCATATTCAACTCTTTCTGACTAAAGATATGCTGAAGACTCTTATGGTCCCTATAGATGACACTATTTGTCCCATACAAATAATCTCCAGATCTTAAGTGCAAACACAACCGCAACTAACTCTAAATCATGGGTAGTATAATTCTGCTCATGAATTTTCAACTACCTAGACACATAGGCTATCACTTTACCTCTTTGCATTAACACACAGCCTAGTCTTATCCCGGACGGATCACAATATACTACAAAATCTTCTGATCCATCAGGGAGAGCTAGAACAAGAGCATTACACAACTTATCCTTTAAGGTCTGAAATGCATATTCCTGTTCCTCACCCCAATTAAAAGTCTCACTTTTCTGAGTCAAGATAGTAAGAGACTTAGCTATCTTAGAAAAGTTCTCAATGAACCTACAGTAATACCCAGCCAATCCTAAGAATGAACGAACCTCAGTCGGAGTTCTAGGGGCTTTCTAATTCTTAACAGCTTCAATCTTACTAGGGTCCACATGAATTCCATTACCATTTATCACATGCCCAAGAAACTGCACTTCTCTAAGCAAGAATTCACACTTAGAAAACTTAGCATATAGTTTCTCCTTTTTGAGCAGTTCCAAGACTAACCTTAAATGTTCTACATGCTCCTCTTGAGTCTTAGGGGCCGTTTGGTTCACAGAATGTTTTTGAAGGATTGGTAATCTTCAAAAGGAATTGTAATTTGATGTAATTGTAATTCAAATAATTGGAATGTGTTGTAATTGTAATGTGTTGTAATTGTAATTGATGAAATCTGTCGATGTGTTTGGCTGACTCGCAACCTAATGTAATTCATTTTTTTTACTAAAACTTAAAAATTAATATATTACAATTAAAATAATATAAATAATAAAATAATAATAATAAAAAATAAAATAATAATTCTAAGAAAAAATAATAATAATAATAAAACAAAAAATAATAATAAAAATAAATAATAATAATAATAAAATAATAAATAATAATATTAATAAATAATAATACTAATATTAATAATAATAACTATTATTAATAAATAAATAAAATAATAAATAATAATAATAATAAAATAAGAATATTTATAAATAATAATATTAATAAATAAATAATAATAATAATAGTATAAATAATAATAATAATAGTATAATCAATAACAATGATAATAATAATAATAACAATAATAATAATAATAGTATTAATAAATATTATTATTAATAAATAATAAATAATAATAATTATAATAAAATAATAATAATAATAAAAATAATAAAGATTATTATTATTATTATTTTAATATTTATATAATATTATAACAATGATAATAATAATAATAATAACAACAACAATAATAATAATAATAGTAATAATAATAATAATAATAATAATAATAATAATAATAATAATAATAATAATAATAATAATAATAATGATAACAATAATAATAATAAATACTGATGTTTTAAAGTATAAAATTCTGAATTACAACGTAATTCGAAACTTTCCATCAAACTTTCTATGTAATCTGAATTCCCTCACTTGACGTAATTGGAATGACTGAATTACAATTACAACGCAAACCAAACACTCAGCGTAATGTAATTTGAATTACAATTCCTTCAACTCTTTCAACCAAACACGATTAGGATGTCAAGATCGGTTTACAATTACAATGAGTACAACGAATTACAACGAACACCATACGGCCTTAGAGTAGATTAAGCTATCGTCTATTAACCACTATCACAAATGTTTCATATAGAGACCGGCCTACAATCTCTATTCATCAATTTCCTTTATGAGTGGGGGGTGGCATGAGTCAACCATTAAGGATCTGAATAATGTATAACAACATAATGCTGTCTGCATGGTGAGGTAATAAGCGAGGAACAACGTAAAATACTGGATGTGATAGACCGTTAACAATTCACAGATGACTGGATAATTTGGTACAAACTGAAGTAGACCTAACTCACTATAATAGAGGACCGCGAGCTAGGTAGTGGTAAACGGGGGGAGAGTTAACTCACGGTGGCATTATAATGTGAATTGAATGGCAAATTTCTACCGAGCATTCTTACTTACCCCAACGAGAGTGCAACGAGCGGCATGGGAAATACAGGAAAGTACAGAATAGAAAGGGATAAGAGAGACGGCGAGTGGGGGAGTGTAGCACCACTCTTTAGTAACCGCGCAAATTTGTTGACCCCCCTCATCCTACAACTGTCCACTTAGCCGAGTTACTTAAGCCGTCAATGTTGTCACTCGACCACATTCACAATTGGCTCTCCCACCATTGCCCACACAGCACACGTTACCCCCATATACCGAAGTCGAAGTGCAACTTGTCCTCCCAGTTACAGCTCCCAACCCTCCTTAGCGGGTCTAGGTCTCACCTCTCTCTCAGCAAACCAAACACTCAGCGTAATGTAATTTGAATTACAATTCCTTCAACTCTTTCAACCAAACACGATTAGGATGTAATTCGGATTACAATTACAATGAATTACAACGAATTACAACGAACCAAACGGCCCCTTAGAGTAGATTAAGATATCGTCTATAAACACTATCACAAACTTATCAAGATACGGCCTACAAACTCTATTCATCAAATCCATAAATATTGTTGGTGCATTAGTCAAACCAAAAGGCATTATAGTAAACTCAAAATGTCCATAACGAGTTCTAAACGCAGTCTTTGGTATGCCATCCTCGTGCACTCTCAGCTGATGGTATCCAGACCTAAGATCTATCTTCGAGAAAAACTGCGACCCTTGCAGTTGATCAAATAGACCATCAATTCTAGGAAGTGGATAACGATTCTTAACAGTCAGCTTGTTCAATTCTTTATAATCAATGCACATCCTAAAAGAACCATCCTTTTTCTTAACAAACAATACCGGCGCTCCCCAAGGCGACGAACTTGATCGAATGAAACCTTTGTCTTGGAGTTCATTGAGTTATCCAGACAACTCCTCCATTTCAGAAGGTGCCAAACGATAGGGAGACTTTGCTACCGGCGTTGCTCCAGGGATTAACTCAATCCAAAACTCAATTTCCCGAATAGGCGGTAATCCAGATAGATCATCCGGGAATACCTCAGGAAAATCTCTAACCACAACAATCTCTTCTTGTTTCTTATCACTAGCCTTAGTACTCATCAACAATCTTGCTTTCTCTTTTGGTCTCTCTTCTACTACTCTAAGCACCTTGCCATCCAGTAGTGGTATCCTCACTACCTTCTCATGGCAAATTATTTCAGCCTTATAATTAGACAACTAGTCCATACCTATAATCATATCAAAACTTCCATGCCCAAAAGGTATCAAATCAATGTCAAAGACATGACCCTCGATTTCTAGTTTGCAACCCTTAATAACCTTATCAATCTCTACTAGCTGCCTGCTAGCTATCTCAATCTTATATTTGAAACCTAAATCATAGTCCTCTTATTTTCATCCTTCACATTCCTATCTCTACTAGGTTCTCCCACATTTCCTCTTTCCTCAACCTTCTTAACCGATCCATTCCTAACAGCTTCATCGGTCAGTGCACCAGAAATCTGTACAGCCTTCTGTATAGTCTTTGGCTCCGTTGCTGCCACCATCCTATGGATTTGTGAAGCAAGGCCATACATATAACTTTTAATCATCCTACTCTCAGGAGTTACCAAATGTGGAACTAACCTGCCAAATCAAAAACCTAACAGTATACGCTTCAATCCAGACCCCATCGTGGCGTAGAGTTCCACAAATCAGATTCCAACTTTTGCATCTCATGAATAAGACAAAACTCTGTATCATCATAAACTTAAGTAATTCCATGCACATATTAACAGCAACTTACCCGTCTTACGTGCAGACCTGAGAGTTTCGCACCACCACGTATTAAAGCCTTACCCACAAATGAAACCAGCGTGTTAATTCACTTTTTTGGTCATTACTACAACCACTCATATCCTGTACGTTCTCCATTTTCTCAATCCAACGAGTAAGAACTACAGCACCTCCCTTACCATCATATTCCTTAGGGTTACAAGCTAAGAACTCCTTATATGAACAAGTATTCCTTAGTGTTACAAGCTAAGAACTCCTTATATGAACAACCTACCCGGTTGCCATTTACTAATACATTCCCCACGTTCTCCTGAACATTCTCATTAACCACATTACCATTCTGATTTACAACATTTTCTTAGTTACTAACCTGAGCTAGCATGGCTGGTAAGAGGTTCTGCAATTGCTGGGCAATGATTGTCGAGAAGTTGGGTGCACCCCCATTGGTTCCCTCTACATTCCCATTGACTCCCTCTACACCCCTATTAGCTCCTAAACCCTGGTCATTTCCTTGACCATTCAAATCCTCAACACGCTTATCATTACCTTCCCTAGGTCTTCTACCCCTTCTACCTTAACCAACCCGTTCACCTGTTCCCCCTCCTAGTAATTCGGCAGCAGGTCGGCCCGCACCTCAGGTCCTCATCCTTGGTGGCATTATCTATACGAGGGAGAACATGGGAAACGTTAGGTAAGTGGGAAGACTCGCACATATATATAGAATATCTTACTATATATAACCAGATATACACGTAACTCTACCCTAGGGTGTCAACATTGATTTGTGTCAACAACATTATCAAGTATGAGTGAGTTGTGATACGCTTATAACTACGTTGGCCACCATACTTATATTTGCATTCTTTCCCATTCATATCCAATATTGAGTCCACCCATTTCAATGACTGACATAACTAAGGCACCAAAGCGCGAACACACAAAGGCACACAGAAGCGGAACACCGCGCACATAGATCCTATACGCAACTAGATGACAGATCTTAGGTTATAGTCTAGGCCAAACCACCTAGTTCTTTATAAACCTGGCTCTGATACCAATCTGTCACACCCCGACAATGGCGGAAACTCAGGAATGCAACATAATGATCAATCATAACACAAGATACAAAATAGAGAAAACTACATTGCATAAACTTCAAGTGTTACGAAGACCATCCACCTCGAACAACCTCGAGTGATGTCCCAAATCATAACTAAATCCAAAATATCTTACAAATTTCAAATGCCCACATAGAGGTCCAAATCCAAACTTAAACTAAAACTTCTAAATACAAATAGCCCAAACAAATAAACAAGCAAGGCTTCACATGAAAATCCACACGGGATGTTCCTAAGCCTGCTATCACATAAAACCAACTATTCATCATTCACTTCACCTGAAAATGATACTCGAAAACGTCAACAATAATGTTGGTGAGCTCGTAGGTTTGACCTTAAACCCAAAAGTTGTGCCAATATTTTAAACAGTGGACAATAGTGCAATATGACAGTGAATATATATGTAAACAATCCCCGACATAGCATTCCCACTAGTCGATTACCATATATCACTTACGCACCTAAAGGGCCTATCAGCTGGAGCACTAAATTAGGGCAGGACCACACAAACTAGGGTAGGCGTACCCATCCGCTCCCAATAATCACACAAATACTGGGTAGGCGTACCTATCCGATCCAAACAATCATGCAACACATAATATTCACATAGCAGTCATAAGCACATATCTTGTCCCAAAAACAAAACCACATTTCGCACAGTTCAATTCAAAACAGTTCAAAACACATTTGAGTATCATTTTCCCCCAACGGAAAAACAGTAAAAATGGGGCTACGAGAACTCACCTCAAGCAAGTCTTTAGCAACCAAATCTCAATCACACAAGCAAATGCAACGACGTCCGCACACGACCTAGTCCAGTTAATGTCCCATTTTAATCACTCATTTCCAAAACAATCTTCACGTTTGATGCATAGAGTCTAGACGCGTTGTACAATTACCCGTAACAATTTAGTGGTGTGATGGTTGACGACATATCCCAACAATCATATCAATCCCCTTACTCAATAATACTTACTTATACTATTAACGAAAATAGATAAGTAATATAAGTAAATATTTATAATTAATAATTATAAATATATCTCGATAAGTCCATTCGGTGACCTCAGTCATCGTGAAAATAATCATAATAGGGTTGAAAATGGAACGTTTACTCATAATAAACATATTTGTGAAGTTTCGAGAAAAATTATATTTTTCGTCAATATATTAAATAATTCACATAATAAATAATATTTTATTATTTAAAATCAAAAATCATGTTTTTAGGTAAAATTTCTAAGTATAAACTTTTTACAAAATTTTGACATGACACGTACGCTCATACAAAGTTTCCAAGGTTTTTAACCTTTATTCCAAACACTTTTCAAACTTTCGACACTTTTCCGACAAAATTCTAAAATCTTGATCTTTAACGTTTACTAAAACGTTTTTCCCAAAATATCGTTTAATACCACTTCATAACTACATTTCACTTTCAAAAAGTTTGTCAAAACTCTTATAACGACTAAATATCGCTTATTGGGCTTTAAGGCCCAATAAGGGTCCATTAAGATATTTATAAGTCCAAAATACGATCCTAGTCCAAAAATCAAGGTCCATTTATGTACATAAGCTTATACTAATAAGTAGAAAATAATTCGGACCACAATAAGCCCTCCCATTAAGCCACGACTTAAATAGGCTTATTGGGCCGTGAGTCCATAAGCTCCACAATACATATATTAAGCTTAACCATAAGCTAATAAGCTACGTATCGCATTTGGTTACCACCATAAGCTATAAAAATAGTCCACAAACATACGCCATATCACAAAAATAGTCAAAATCACTTCCCTAGTGATTTTGAAAAATGACGTGGCATTTAAGCCCAAAATAAGCCACGAAATAGCTTAAAATTAAGCCCGGAATAAGCTTTACAAGATATTATCAATAATAAGCTATCTAGCAACATATGTTATTCAACCATCACGACCACAACATCAAAACTACAAAAACCCTTCTTTCCCTTTTATGTCCGACGAACCAAACACCCCTTTTTTATATCCGTTTCGTTTTCAAAAATCGATTTTTACGACAATTTACTTGTACAACTAACATCTATGCATCAATATAAACCCAAAAGGACAAACGAAATTTAAATTTGAAAACTTACAAGAAAATCTTCAAAAATGTAGATTTCGACACGAACAGGACAACCCAAACGTTGTTTAAATGAATACCCCAAGCAAAGTCGTATCAAACCGAAGAATCTCTTCTTGATTAAAGTTAGAAAATTTATGGTGTTTTTTGTGGTTGGCTTTTTTCCGGACGCATAACACGACACATTTATGTATGTGTTTTTTGTTAAATGAAATAGAATGGATGGAAAGGTTCTAGTGGAAATCATATAAGTGTACATCCTTGGGATATATTAGCTAAATTTAAGCCTCTTTGTCCCCTTAAGCTCCCATGACCGGCTATGGTATCCAAAGGGGTCTCGGGTCTTTCTTTTCGTGTCGGGATCACTTAAAAGCTCGTAAAACTCAATCATAAAATTTACCCCAAAGTTAATTAGCTGTTTTATTCACCTTAAAAATACATACCATTAACTTAGAGTATTTTACATGACATATTTACTGTTGGGAATTAAGGGTCTTCTACAAGTTTCTACTACTGGTTCAACTTAGTACTACCAAGAGAAGACTTAGTACTGCCAAGCTAAGTTAGTACTGTTAGTGTTATAGTAATGGTCCAGTACAAAATGTTATACTGTAGTTTTAATTAGTACTGTTAGTTAAAATAGTTAGTACTGCTTATGTGATATACATGAGATATATTAGGACTAGATATGCATGATCATGTACCGCGTTTTGAAAGCCCATTAGGGTTTCCTGTTGAAAATCAGATAACCTTAAGGCATAGATCTAGATACAAGTTTAAATAGTTTTTCATAGCAAAAATAAGTTAGTATTCATAGTTTCAAGGTTATTCTTTAACTTTGATTGTGTGTTAATATATTGAAAGAGTTAGCCAGTATATCTTGTTTTAACTGTTTCATTGTCTTCTTAGTATTATAAGCTAGATTATTATATATTGTAGTATTTACAATCTTAGTTTTCTACTATAGTTGTTTTTTGGATCAATCCCAACACAACTAAGCTTAAACAAGCTAGTAAGATCAGTTCACAAGGATCAACAAGTGGTATCAGATCTTGATTGAGAAACAGTTGAATAAGAAGAACACTATTTCTACACAAGATCTCATATTTAAAGAGAAGATGGAATCACAATCAGAAACTACCCAAACAATGTCTGCACTAAAACTTCCTATGCTCAAAACAAGAGACTATGATCTTTATAAGCATGAAAATGGAGCAATATCATACTCACCTGATTATGTCTTTGGAGGTTTAATTGAGAATGGGATGCCGTCTGCGAATAACATCAGCAGTGCAGGTACTGCAGGTCCCATTCCACCCTAAAATGCTGAAAAAAGCTAGAGCAAGAAAAATGAAGTTGAAAAGCAAAAACACTATTGTTGGTTTGGCATTCCGATGAGCACCTATTGTGACCAAGTTTCATGTGAAGCAAGGATGCAAAACCTTAAGGGAAGCAAACAAGGCCAGTATTAGGAGCAACAAAAAGAATCAAAGAAAAATGCAAAAAACCATTCTGAAGTGGCAATATAAGAATTTTGCTGCATCAAGATCTGAAGGACTAGATAAAACCTATGATAGGTTTCAGAAACTCATCAGCCATGGAATTCATTAGAAGTTATCTCATAGGAAATGCCAATCGAAGGTTGCTGAGAAGTCTACCATCAGCTTGAACAATATTTCTTTAATAATGAGAAACAAATATGATCCAAGATCAACATAGAGCATGGATGATTGTAAAAAAACTAAGGTGTAATGAATCAGAGATTAAATCCAATCAAGCACAAGCTCACACTTCTCAGAAATGTGGCTTTTGTATCTTCAGTAAATCCACTTGCGATGACGCATAGCTAATGAAGCAGTTAATACTCCTTATGAAGTTTCTACTGCTAGTTCACAGGGACAAGCTTCTTCCTCAACTTATGCTAATGATGTTATGTTTTCCTTCTTTACTAATCAATCTAATAGTCTACAATTAGACAATGAAGATCTAGAGTAGATTGATACTGATGATCTTGAAGAGATGGATCTCAAATGGCAGGTGGACATGCTTACCATGAGGGTAAAAAGATTCTTAAAGAAGATCATGGGGTGGGGAAAGAGTGGGGGGGGGGGGGGGGGGGGAGGTGAGGGGAAGGAATCTTGAAATTCATTGGCAAGAGAAATTGTTGGCTTTGATAAGACAAAGGTTGAATGTTACAACTGCCACAAGAGATGGTCCAAGAAGGAATGAACCAATGGATACATCTACTACAAATGCCTTGGTTGTTCAAGATGGGATAGGTGGTTATGATTGTTGCTTTCAGGCTGAAGAAGGCATCACAAACTTTGCTCTAATGGCTTATACATCCCAAGGTTTATCAAGTTCATCAAGTTCAGACTTTGAGGTACATACTTGCTCTAAAGATTGCTTAAAATCATATGAACTTGATTCCACAATATAATATACTAATAATATTACCAAAAGAGCAATTAAGAACTTTCCTAAATCTACCCTTAAGAAAATCACACTCTAAAGAAATATATATAAAATAATATAGTACGTATATTTAACCGGAAGTATGATCACCAGAGTCGTTTTTCTCCCAACGGCATGTGCAATTGAAACCACGTTTAGCTATGGAATCTATTTGAATGAGAGCAAAGATATTTTTGATGATCTATGACTACTAAATAAAAGCAACAATTAAAAATGAACAATTAAAAGCAATTAAACACTTAACAATTAACGGAAAACAAATAAAACGCGACAATTAAGCAAATACACTAAAATTAACTCCTAAAAATGTAAACTGAATTTCTAAACCTAAATTAGGACAAAAGAAAATTTTAAGAAAAAGAAAAACATTTTTTTTAATTATTTTTGAATTTATTATGATTTAAAAAACTAATTTAATCTAATTAAATCTTAAAAAATAGCAAATTAAGTCCTAAAAATTAAGAAAAATAATTTTTAAACTTAGAAAGGTCTAAATTAACATTAAAACTCAGAAAACTATTTTTAACTATTTTTAAAATTAAAATCCTATTTTTAAAATTAAAATTAAAAGCTCAAAAATAAAAATAAAAATCTAAAAGGTGTAAAAATGATTTTACTGAATGTAAACCTAAAAGTATTTATTCTAATGCTAAAAACTATTTTTTTGTATTTTTCTGAAAATTATTTCTATTTTTAATGTATTTTCGAAAATTTAAACTAAAGAAAAATGATTAAAAATAATCTACTAAATGGAAAAATACAAAAAATTCAGGAAAAATCTAAAAAGTTATAAAGATCTAAGGAAAAATAAGACGAAGCACACAGCTTAACAAATAAGCCGGGTAAAAGCCTAAATAAACTACGGCTTATAAATGGGGCTTAAGCCCAAAATGTGTTTATCAATTAAAAGAAAGGAGATATAACCGGATGAGCTAATGAAGGAAATTGGTTAACATGTTAGGTTTGTAAGAGTGAGGTCGTAGGTTCGAGGTTGGCAGACACCCCTTTTTGCTATTTTTATTTTTTTGAAAATTTTTGAAAACCAAAAGCTAAAACTTATTAAGCATACATTTTTAAGCACTTTTAATAAAGACAATATAAGCTAAAAATTAAAAATAAGCTCTAAAACAGCCTTAGAAAAAGCTGTTTACAGAAACTAAGGTTTTAAAGAACAATAAGCTAGTTTTGACTTATTAGCTTGCACTAGCTTTAATATAAGCTCATTTTTCAAACCAAAAGCTGTTCTAGAATCCTAATGATGTGCATAAGCTAAAATTGATAAGCTAATTAAGCTACAAACACTTAACCCTAGCTGAATTTGAAGATCAAAAAGGAAAACTCAGGAATGAACTCAAAAAGCACAAAATCTACTTAAGCTAAAAGACTTTAAAAAGCTAATTCAGAACTCTATCTTATGAAAACTAGATAAGCAACTATTTAAAGCCAATGAATAATAAATGACAAAACCTATTTCTACAAGCTAAGATTTCAAAAATAAAAGCTACTAAGTTATTACTGCTGTTTTTGGCTTTTATATGACTTTTTAAGACTAAATGTACCTAGGCAATTAAGTTGGAAAATAAAAAGCAAGTCCTAAACTATATTAAGCTATGTGAGAGTTTTAAGCTAGCTAAAATTAAGATCCTAAATCCTACATTAACTAACCTAAAATGAAGATTAAAAGGCAAGCAGTAGTAACTGCTGTTACTACTGCTGGTGTAATTAGAAAAGCCACAAACACAAGTGTGCAGGTTACCTTAAGGGTAGACCTACACAACACACTCCTATTGAGTGTGTTTGAGCAAACTACAAATGCAACTCAAGCCTAAAAGGCTTGATTCAACAAAATTTAAGGAGAAATGTACCCTGGTGCTGAGATAAAATTATTAAGCATCAAAATGATTATAAGCTTAAACTAATGACTCAAAATAACTCAAAAACTAATCAAATAAGCTGATTCAACTAACCAAAAAGAAATCTCATAGTTTACTTGACTTTTTGAGGTCAAACCTGGCTAGACCAAACACTCCTTTAGGTTGTGACAGATTTGATTAAGCTTATGATTTGACAATTCATTACACAAAACATTAAAACCAGATTACTAAAAGCCTGTAACAATCTTATTAAACATGAATCAACAACTAAGTTATCTAAAATTTAAGAATTAAAACTATGCTACTATATTTTTGGTTTTTATGAAATTTTTAGACAGAAATTGAAATCTAAAGTTCTACATTAACTAAGCTAAGACAGATTAAGATAATGATTAATAAGCACTTAAAAGACACAAATAAGCAACTAGAAAGCAAATCTTAAGAAGTTAATAAGCAAATAAGCAATCTACACTATTAAGCACTTTTAAGCTAAAAATTTAAGGACAAGAAAGTAAATAGAAAACTTACAAATGGCTTCAGCTTAACAGAAGCTAAGGCTCAATTGAGCTTAATCAACAGCTCTGGCTTATTATAAATAAGCCAGTGATTGTCCATGAGAGCTCTTCCCTTTTTAGCTCTCCTTTCATTAGCTAAAAGGTTTTTAAAGCTGATTATTGAAATTACAGTATGATTAAGACTAGTTGAGCTCTATCATGAGCTTATAGACTCATGAGAGCTGAATTGGGCTTATAAAAGCTTATTGAGGTTTTATGAGTAAAAGTGATGAAAATTTAGAATGGAAATGAGAGCTTATGACAATTTAAAACTAACTTTTATTAATAAAATCTGAATTACATTACTCTTAAAAGGAAATTACAACTGATTAAAAATGAAATTACAATAAGCAAAAATTAAGCTATTTAAAAAAAACTCGAAAAAAAGATAAGGCTGTGTGTGATAGTGAGGGCTTTATATAGCCTTGCTGAGAAGGTTCTAGGCCTGCCTTCTTGCCCACGTCTCATTCAATCATATCCACTCATTCCTTCAATCATTTGAGAAGCAATCACATCCGTTGGATCACAAATGTAGTCACACGGATTGCCAAGCTGGCAATCCTTGATGTGACACATTTGTGCTTCTTATGAGAGTGAGTGAAGAGTAAATTTGAGCTTTCCTTTGTGCTTTCCCAACTCTGACGTGGCCTCGTCTTGAGTGTGAGCTTAAGTGAGTAATGATATGACTGATTTGACCCCTCCTTAGTAATGTAGAGCCCTTGAATTGACCTTTGGACCCCTTAATTTCTTTTTGCCCTCTCATTTTACAGCTTGGTGAATTGTAGGAGACGGATGAACAGTAAATGGTTCTTCGCGCGTTTTTATAACTGAAAACGGGGTAAAATTGATTTGAACTTTGGCCAAATGGCAATTCTAGCCCCTTTCTTTGTTTCCCTCTTTTGTAGTTATAATTAGGTTTGGGAAATTGCTGGTTTAGTCCCTGGAGTTTAGGAAAAAGGGAATTGGACTAGGATTTGGGCCTAAGGATCCGGGTATGAGGTTTTTGGGCCCATTAAGGTTTAGGGACCATTTATGAATCTTTCTGAAAGTTGAGGGGCTAAAGTGGAATATTTTGGGCTTTGTTGACTCTTGTTGACCATGATTGACTAGAGTAGACTGTAGGTTTGACTTTCTCTGGCTTTGCTTCCGGCTTTTGTTCACTCTTCCGTTCTCGTGTCCGTGTTTGCTTGTTTTTGATGGTTTTCTTGTGATTTTTGATATATCCGTACCTGCACACACAAAACACAAATACAAGCATATTTTTGCCATTTTTGGTCTGTTTTGGGTTTATTTGGGCTATTTTAAGCATAAATGGATATGTGTATTTTACACTTATCAAAATTCCCCAAACTAAACGATTGTGTGTCCTCACGCAATATCACATGCCTTATAACCAAATACCTCAAAAATTCCCCAAACTAAACCTTTGAAAAGTAGCAAAGATTTTTGTTTGAGAGAGTTAAGAGATCACAAGTTATAAAACACCCGATTTCCCATTTTCAAAGATTTTTTTTCTTTTTATGATTTTTCTTGATAATTAACTACCTAACTACAACTTATTTGTGATGACATAATGTATTGTTTTCATTACCTCATTGGTAACTTTAAGGATCATAAAGGGGAGGAAAAGCACAATTTAAAGTGTCTTAAAGATAACTTCATTCATCAACCTCGGAGGAGTGTTTTCAACTTTTTCCATAGCTAACTTAAAAATAGATAACTGCTAATTATGAACTAAGATGGTGCTAAAACTACTTATAATACAACTTTGAAGTGGGTGGGGTCTCTTCCCGACATAAATCATATATTTTAGGTGTGTTGCTCAAAACTAATTTAAACCATTAAATCGCACATATTTGGATAGTTGAAATCCGATCCAAGCTTTACACATGGTCCATTTTGGTGGCTAATATGTTAATCACTTAGTAAAGATCACATCTCAAAAGCAAACAAAAACCTTCTTGATCAAAGTACATTGTTTGTTCCACAATTGTCCTAATTAATGACTTACTTCTCTAGCAATCCCACCTTCATCGGTAGTTGCTAGGCTTATGACACCCATCCCGTAGAATAATAATCGAAACACTATGAACTTCCGATAAAAAAGCTTGTATACTTTTGCAAACCTTACTCGAAAAGAATACCTTGGTTTTAGAAAATGAAACTTTTACTATTTATTTTCTAACTTTCGCAACATTATTATTTCTAGATTTACATTATTAGGCTAGGAATTGGTATCACTTTTCTTTCGACGACACATCGTCCACGCACTCGACAAGAGCTCAGTACTATTTATTATGATACCAACCCTAAATATACATCCTCCACCCTTTCTTTCGATGTCACATCGGAAGCGAACCGACAAATGTCCATGTACTTTATTGCGATGGAGTTTGTATATTAATTATTAACACTAAGGATTTATAACTTGCATCCTTTTTATTCACCAACTATATTTTATAGATTTTTTTTTACTAATTAATTGATTTAACACATTATTTTTGCAAATAGAAAAAATTTCGTTTTAGAAAACCAAAGTATAAACTTGAACTAAAATTCTTATTTACAAATGATGTTGACTTCATTGATAAAGTTTTTTCTTTGAATATGTTGATTAGACTTTTAAGAGTAAAACTCTAATTTGTAAAAATTAAAGAGAACACGTATAATTAATCATTTTAAGAACTCCGGGGAAGAAAAATCACAAGTTATTCTTATAAGCCTTTAAGTTTTCCAAATAAACTTTGTTTAGCATCCTAATTCGTAATCAACACTATCATCTCTTATTCTTTGCAAAAGAAATTCGCAAATACTTAGCCTATATAAAATCCAACTCGGCATATTTAAAATCTACTTGAGATTAGCACAAGTCTTCATTTACTAATGATTTCAAGTCTAGCATGTTTAAAGTCTACATGAGACTAGCACAAACTATCATCATTAATTGTTAAGGGAGAAAGCTAGAACTCTACACGTACGATCGGGTCAAAAATTACTTCTTATTCTTACCAACGGAAAACCTACATTCGTGTCTTAAAACTTTTTTTTTTGATTAAAAACTGATAAGAACTTTAAAATTTAAAATTTTTACTATTTTTGTGGGAAAACGGGTATGTGAGAACAAAACAATAAGCAAGCAACATCAAATTGATAGATTCCCTTCCCTAAACTAAAACGAAACATTGTCCTCAATGTTTAAAGTCGGGTCTCTACATAAATCTAAGCCGTTTATGAGGTATGCAAAGATAAATGTTAATCGATAATGATGAAAGGATATTGGATCTCCCCAAACTAATTTCACACAAAGGATGAGAAGCTCGAGTAGAATGGGACAAATCAACCGGACACGAGAGGCTTCAAAGAATTTGTTGGGTCGATCCTACAAAAATCACAACAAACAAACAACAAACATCGAGAAATCGGAAAGAGTACAAGCCTCTCTCAACACAACACATTAGATAAAAATAGAAAGAAAATAGAAAGGATAAGCATGGGGTGAACTCCCACGAAGCGGCTTGTTTTTGTTCACCGAGTCGCAAGCTCGACTCGATCCCTGAATTTAGTTGTCCTTAGGGAAAGTCTGGAGGTCCGGGATAACCAATGGTGGTGTATCCCCTCCATAGTAGTGCTTAAGACGGTGGCAATTGACTTTGAAATTAGAACCATCGGCATGAGACAACTTGGCAGTGCCATAAGGATAAACTTCGGTGATTGTGAAAGGTCCGGACCATCGGGATTTGAGCTTTCCGGAGAAAATCTTTAATCGGGAGTTGAAAAGCAAGACTTGATCACCAACATTGAAGATTCGGTTCTTTATCTTGGAATCGTGTAGTTTCTTTATCTGATTAGCGAATTCTTGCAAGCTTGATCACGAAGCTCGCTAAGTTCATTGAGTTGGAGCTTTTGATGATCGCCCGCGGTCTTTAAATCGAAGTTGGCATGCTTAAGAGCCCAATATGCTTTGTGTTCTAGTTCAACTGGTAAGTGACACGCTTTTCCATAGACTAACTTGTACGGAGTACATCCAATTGGAGTCTTGTAAGCGGTTCTAAAAGCCCATAATGCATCATCTAGTTTGTCGGACCATGAGGCACGGTTTTCTCCGACCGTCCTCTCCAAAATTCTTTTGAGACCTCGATTCGTGACTTCAACTTGACCACTCATTTGAGGATGGTAAGGAGTCGAAAGACGATGGGTGACACCATATTTTGACATGACTCTTGCAAACTTATCATTACAAAAATGGGTCCCTTGATAGCTTATGATTGCTCTAGGAGCACCGAATCGGGAGAAAAGGGATTTTAAAAACTTGACAACTACTCGAGCATCATTGGTGGGGAGCGCTTTCGCTTTAACCCATTTAGAAAGATAATCGACGGCTAATAGAATATATTTGTTTCCTCTAGACGACGAGAAAGGTCCTATAAAATCGATACCCCATACATCAAAAATTTCACAAACTTGGATTGCATTTTGAGGCATCTCATCACGTTGAGAGATTTTACCTTGTCTTTGACATGCATCACAAGATTTGATCAATTCGTAAGCATCCTTATAAATTGTAGGCCAAAAGAATCCGGCGTCAAATACTTTCCGAGCTGTGATGTTGGCACTGTGATGGCCCCCGGTGGGTCCTTCATGGCAAGCCTTGAGGATTTCAAGAGCTTCTTGGCCAAATACACATCTACGGATGATTTGATCCGCACATGTTCGAAAGAGATAGGGATCATCCCAAAAGTAATGCTTTATATCCTTGAAAAACTTCCTCTTTTGTTGGGTTGACATTCCTTTGATAAGAAAATTCCCCGCGTGGTAATTTGCTATATCGGCAAACCACGGGGTATTTTGGTCATCATGAGAAGTCACCGTATTCAATGTTTCAAGAGGAAAAGTTTCATTAATCTCTTTAGGATCAAAAACATTCTCATACGGGTTTTCAAGACGAGAGAGGTGATCGGCTGCATAGTTTTCAGCTCCCTTGGTATCGATAACTTTGAAATCAAATTCCTGAAGAAGTAAGACCCATCTAAGCAATCGTGCTTTGGCGTCTTTTTTGTTGAAAAGGTATTTCAATGCGGAATGGTCTGTGTAAACAACACTCTTGTTCATGATTAGATATGATCGAAACTTCTCAAACGCTATGATCGAAACTTCTCGAAAGCATAAACAACTGCAAGCATCTCCTTCTCGGTTTGTTGTAGAATTTGTTTCATGCGACAGTTCATCGTCATGCAAGCGGTAATGAAATTGTCGAAATGCTCACAATTCTCTGCCTAGAACGCACCTATTGCATATCACTTGCATCGCACATGATTTCAAAAGGTAGGTCCCACATATGGAGCCAATGAGAATTGAGCTTCGGTTAATTTCTTTTCAATGTTTGAAAGGCTAGAATGCTAATCTTCCGAAAAAATGAAGGGAGTGTTCTTCTTCTCTTAAGAGATGGTCATGGGTTCGAGAGATTTTGAAAAGTCTTTAATAAATCTTTACGATGAGGAATCCAGCATGCCGATGAAAAATCTGATTCCTTTGAACGGGTTTTTGGATGATGAAGCTTAGAAAATTACATCAATTTTAGCCTTTATCGACTTCAATTCCTTTCTAGAGATCTTATGTCCTCAAAGCAATACCTCTTTCACCATGAAATGGCTTCTTTTTCCCAATTTAGTGCTAATTTGGGTATCTTCACCTATACCTTTTAAGCATTTTATCTAAATTGGGGCTAAGATATCACGAGTAAAAAGAATCTCCAAAAACTGAAAAAAAATCGTCCAATAAAAAACCTCCATTGTTTTCCTCTTATCAGTCGTGAAAATGGCACATCATACAACGTTGAGAAAAGTACCCCGGGAGCTGTTCACAAACCGAATGCATAACGACGTTACGCGAAAGTTCCGTATGGGCTCTAAAAGTAAGTTTTTTTCTTGATCTTTAGGATCAGATTGTTGATTTGAAAATAACCTGAAAAACCATCTAAAGAAACTATAAAAACTCGTTGCCGCAAATCGCTCTAACATTTGGTCCATGAATGGTAACGGAAAATGGTCTTTAAACAAGTGCTTCGTTCACTTTCGATAATCGAGCAACTCTCCTTACCGAGACTATCTTGTAGGCACCAGCTCATTTATCTCGATTCGGACAATGGTCATGACCACCTTTTTAGGAACACAATTGACTGACTACCATGGACAATCTCGAAATCGTATAAAACAATCCCGCTTCCAAGAAGTTTTTCTACTTACTTTCTTGATGAACGTCCGTATATTTTTAGGGTTAACCGCTCCTTTGATGTTGGACTGAAGGTTCTAATCATCTTCTAAAAAGGATTTTGTGAGAGCAAAATCTGATCTATGCCTCGGGATTATCAGAAAGTTTCCAAGCAATTGCTTGTTTTCAGTTTTTTAGAACGTTAATGAGTGAGGTCTTTTCATCTTGGCTCAAATCTTTTGAAATTATAACTGGAAGTTTGTTGTTTTTCTCTAAAACTGCATAACTCAAACGAGATGCAAGGTAACCTCTTTATAAGCTCGACTCTGGATTGTCGATCTTTGTTCATATGAAGTAGCATATTCGACTGAAGACATTCTTTGTTCGATACTTAAGATAATTTTGAATTCACTGGTGAGTAAATTCCTTGGTTTGGATTGAGGTAATGGAGCATTGTTGAGAAGTGCCCAGAAATGAGAATGTCACCCTCGGGATCGTAGTATGTAGCATTGAAAACTGGTGAAACTGGTTCATCATCGATTGCTATGAAAGCATCGGCTTCTTCAAAGAGTAGAAAATCGCTTTCATCAAACGGAGTAAGTGTTGGAGATGAAGTAGAAACAATCGGATCGAAGTGCGGAGAAGGATTGTTGTAAGCAACGGGAATCAAAAGCCTAAGTACTTCTTGTGGAGTACTCTTCCACCAAGTGACATCAATGAGATCAACTTTCTTCAATGATTCGAGATTGTTGTATGAAATGGAAGGTGCATCACCACATTTAAGGGTTAACGATTGATCATCATTCCTAAGAGTAATCTCTCCCTCGTAAACATCGATTAAAGCATGAGCCGTCCTAAGAAAAGGTCTCCCGAGTATCAATGGTACTCGAGGATCGGCTATAAAATCAAGAACAACGAAATCGGCGGGAAAGTAAAACTTCCCTACTTTGACAAAAACATTTTCAGCTACACCGGTTGGTTTGGAAATTGTACGGTCGGCTAATTCTAATACCATTTTTGTTTCAGTTAGGCCTGAGAGTTGAAGCTTTTTCCAGATGGATAAAGGCATGAGATTGATACTAGCACCTAAATCGGCAAGGGCTAAGTAACTATCGAACTCTGAAAAATCACATGGAATGAAATCGACCGGGTCAGCCCCTACTTTCTGGAAGCTTTTTAAAAGGACAAACCGCACTACAATTTTCATTCAAAGGTGTTTTGGTTAATTCGATCAACTTGTCTTGTTATTAAGCATCTTTTAAACCTCAGTAGCAAACTTTGGCATAATGAACGAAGCATCCGCGAAACTTAGCTCAAAGTGAAATTACGGAAAATTTTCCATAAACTTTGAACTAGGATGTCATCCTTTTCCACGAAACCTTTAGTTTATTTAGACTCGATGGGTAAGGCAAATTAGGTTTGGCTTTGTTGGTAACGAAAGAAGGTTCTTCGATTGGTTCTTTGTCTTTGGTTTGTTCTTGGACGAATGGAGGAGGTTGGAGTCTTCGTGCAACGGTACTCCGTATCCGTTGTCCCTCGCTGACCTTTTCCACCACCGAGACGGTGAATCGGAGCCCATCGAATGAAACACCACAAACGAGTTGTAATTGCCTTGGCTTCGTATTCTTTAGGTTTGAATGGTATTGCTAGGTAAAGAACTTGAACTTGAAGGTTGGTTGGTATTGCCTAAATCATCAAACTTGGTGCAAAGGCTTGTTAACAAACTTGTAACATTTGCCATTTGATTTTGCAATCCTTGATTTTGATTTTGCACATTCTTTAATATCGCATCGTTTGCTTTGACGTAGCTTTCAAAATCTGTTTTCAAAACACTATTTGTTGGAGGTTGGTAAGGTAAAACTTGATTGATTGGTGGTTGATTGGTGGAGATTGATAAACATATTTGAGACGTTTTTGATTAAGTTTGTTCCAACGATTTTGTTGAAATTAGAATTGTGTACCATTATTAACGGTTTGGATTGTTTTGGACATTCGGTTGATTGAAACCCGGTGGTCTCATTTGACTTGCCAAATTGGAAGGTTGGTTTCTTTGGAGAAAATTACCAACGGCTGCGGTTTGTTGAAATTGTTGGATATTGTCATGAAAAACGGGAAAATCGTTTCCACCTCGAGTTAACGGACAAAGGTTAAAATGGTGATTTGATCCACAAGTGACACATACTTCCTCAACTGCTTTGACGGGTGCAGGAGTAGTAACAACTAAAGCTTTCATTTCATTCATCATTTGGTTCATCTTGATAGTCATCTTATCCTCGAGAGAAGCGGCTATTTGTTGCATATCGAAAAGAATGATTAAAGTGAAGTATTGAAAAGAGGAGCATCCGTACTCACTTTTGAATCATTAGCACGACTTCCTGGAGTAACGAACTTTTGACATTGCTTTCAATAATTGCTAAAAAACTGTCTTGAGGCCTTTTTCTATAGAAATTGCCACCTGCTGCAGAATCTAAGCATCTGATCATTTGAATTCGGAAAATAATTGTAAAAAGTATCGAGTTTGTTGGAGTTCCGAGAAACCATAGGTAGAGAACATTGGCAATGATCCTTTAAAAAAAAACGTTCCCATGCTTCATTGAAGGCTTCGTTTGGTTTTTGATAAAAAGTAATGATCTCATTCCGATAGTAAGTGGTTTTTGAAGGTGGGATATGGTTATTAATTTTCAACAAGGTCTTCCATGGTGAGAATTGGATCTAGGGATGTCCTTGTCTAACCAATCTTGGGCTTCACCGTCTAGAGAAAAAAGGAAAAAGCAAAAGCTTTTACCGCAAATGTAGTTCGGAACTTCTGGATGTCTAAACGTTGAAGTGACCTTATTAAAAAATCGAAGGTGATTGTGGGGGATCTTGTCTAACTTATTGCTTTGCACAAGATTGATTAACGGTTGCTTAAGCTCGAAATTGTTAGCATTAATCGGTGGAACAACTATAACATCTTCATAACCCTCGATGGGTGCTTGTAACATTTGGGCCATCGTTCGATTGTCGGCCATTGGAACAACGTTTTGTTCAACAATTGGTTCTTCTAAATCAAAATTTTCAACAACCGGAAGAGTTTGCTGTTGACGACGTCTACGAGATTGCGAACGAGTGCGCATAAAAAAGAAAAACTAAAAAGCAAAACTTTTACACTAATTTTTTTTTTTAGCAATGGATTTTAACGGTTATACGAAAGAGACTTAAACCAAATAATCAACTACTTCACGGTAGCTCTTGAATTTTTTTTTCAAGGTGAGCCGTACTTGGTAGTGACACAAAAGGCAAGTGTTAAATCTTTGATTACGAATTGGGAACAATTACAAGTTCACCGGAAATTGAAATGATAATATCTCAATAGAAGATATTATATGTTGGTGTTCGATTACCAACTTTGTTTATTATTTTATTTTTTTAAAAAGGAACAAATTTTTAAATTTTTTTTATTTTTACTATTTTTTTTATCTTTACTTAATAAAAAAGAAATGAAAATAATTTTTTTTTACCTTTTTTTATTTTTTTTTTTATTTTTATTTTTTATTTTTTTTAACTTTTTAACTTTTGAATTTTGAAAACAGAATGAAACTATCGAGGACGAAAGGATCTTCAAGACCAAATCATCAAACACAAAAACGAATGAATCGAAAACACTAATCCATCCCCGACAGCGGCGCCAAAAACTGATCGCAAGTTTTATACACTGTAAAATATATATAAAATATAGTATCTTAAAAGAGTAATTAAGAAAATTACCAAGTTTCCCTTGATAAAATTCACTCTCAAAAATATATATAATATAATATAAAATACGTATGTTTAACCGGGTAAGAATGATCACCCGGGTCGTTTCCCCAACGACTAGTGAAATTGAAACCACGTTTTAGTTCGGATCCTGATTTGAATGAAGCAAAGATATTTGATTTGGAAAGATATGAAAATAAAATAAAATTGGACAATTAAACAAATACGGGAATGCAACTATAAAGCAAATTGACTAAGATTTAACCCTAAAAATGTAAACTAAAATTTCACTAAATAAAGAAAAAGTGCCGAAAATTATTAAAAATAAAAGCCCTAATTTTTATCTTTTTATAAAAGTTTAATTAAACTAATTAGAAATTAAACCTAATTACTAATTAAAACTAGTAAGCTTAATTGAAAACTTAACTAATGGACTAATGATGCAAAAATCTAAGAGACGATCGGGGAAACTTAACAAACTAACGGAGGGCCAACCTAGTAAACAACTAAATTTGAAAGTTACACTTTCTACCCTGAGAATCTACCCCGATCACAAACTAAGTCCAATAAGCATTCGAAATTTTAACGGGCTTAAAATGAAAAACTCAAAGAAGCAAAGTTGTAAAGGAAGCTAGTGGGAACAAAATTAATAAAAGCTACTTGGGCTGAAACTCACAAATAAGCTCAATAAAAGCTTATTTCTAAACTGACCTCAGAAAGGAGGCCTTTGAGCTTATCTTTACTTAACTAGCTATAAACTGCTCAATTTAAGCTTAATTCTAAAAAGGAAAAGTGATCTAGAAAGCTTATGATGTGCTTAATCTAAAAATGCAAAGAAAACTAAGCTAGAAGTGCTTTTAAACTACTGAAATTAAGCATGAAACAAGCAAACTCAGGAAATAAGCAAAGTAACACAAACTCCAAATAGACTAGAAAACTTAATAAGCTAAACTAGACTTTAAAACTTTAAGAACTTATTAATCTACTTATTATCCATCTGAATGAGCTATAAAATCTAGACTTAAAAGCTTGAATTAACTACTTAAACTCCAAAAGTTTCTAGTACGTTTTTGGGGAAATTTAGGTTTTTTATGATTTTTGATAGCAAAATAAGCGAGGAGACAAATAAGCTAAGAAAACAATTTAAATACTAAACTATATTAACACTCTATTAAAACTTAAATCCTACTGATTTAAAAAGCTAAAATCCAAAATTACCTATCTAATTAATGCTAATATCACAGCATAACAAACAGAGGTTAGTACTGGATAGGTGTAAAAGTCCAGCAGTATTTCAGTTGAAAGACTGCTGATGCAATTTGATTTAAAAAAAACAGAATTAAGCTTATGAAATAAGCTAAAAAATAAAAGCTAAAACTAAATTCATAATAAGCTAAAGCTAAACTTAATCCTACTGATTTTGGCAAACCAAAATCTAAGTTAACAGTACTAACTTATGGTTAGTACTGGTAGTGTAAATTTTCAACAGTACTAACTTATGTTAGTACTGCTAGTGCAAATTAAGAGTGCACAGAACCAAACACCCCTTTTAGACTATGACAGATTTAAGAAAAACTTTTTAAGAGAAATCTAATGAACAGATACTAAATACCAGATAAAAAATAGCTTAAAACAAACTTAGCAATCATGATTAAACAACTGAGTAAGCCTTAATCTAAGATCTAAACTATTTTACTATATTTTTGGTTTTTTAGAGGTTTTTTTTAAGACAAATATATGAAAGACTAAGATCTAAACTAATTTAATCAAAAACAGATAAACAACTATGAATATTAAGCTAAATTATACTAAAATAAGCACTAATAAGCAAAGAGAATAAGCAAACAAGCAGATCTAAGTATAGAAAGCAATAATATCATTATTTAAAGCTAGAATTAAAGCAAATGAAAGAGAAACTTACAAACTCCTCTAGCTAAACAAGAGGACCAATTAAGGCAGCTACAAGCTCCCTAGCTTATTAATAAGCTAGGGTAAAAGTCCTTGGGATCTCTTCCAAGTTAAGATCCCCTTCCAAAAGCTCGAATTTAAGCTAGACTAAATTACTAAAAACTAGATAAGAAAAAGGTAAAAGCTCCATCCCTGTGTGAGAGAGAAATGAGGCCTATTTATAGTGCCAAGCTGAAGCTTCCAGACCCTCTGAGCGCCCATCAATCTCTGCCATCCAAACCATCAATCATTGGGGCTAAATTTTGAGCCGTTAGATCACTTTGTGGACACCTGAGGATTGCCAGCGTGTCATTCTATTGATGTGACGTTTGTGCTTCTTTTGTGAGTGTTTTAGCACAAAAACCCACTTAATTTTGTGCTTTCTTCTCTTGTACATGATCCTCTCTTATGCGTCTTGGCCAATAGGAGCTTGATTTGACTGATTTGTCCATGACATCTTGATATAGACCACTTGAATAGACGTCCTTGACCCTTAATTTCTATTTGCCCTCTCTTTTACCTATGCTGGTGAAATGGAGAAGACGGGTGAATAGTAAATGGGATTCCCGCCTATTTTTGGACAGTTAAAACTGTTGAACTTTGGTGAGTTTGCACATTTGGTCCTTGTCTTTCTTTTCCCTTTTTCAAGTTATAAATAACTTTTGGGATTTGCAAAATTGGCCCTTGTGGTTGATATAAAAGGATATGGCTAGGAATTTGGCTTTTCTGGCTTCGGCTTTGTACTCTTCTGATTCTCGTGTCCGTACTTGCTTGCTTTTGACTGTTTTCTTGTGATTTTTGACTTATCCGTACCTGCACACACAAAACACAAATACAAGCATATTTTTGCCATTTTTGGTCTGTTTTGGGTTTAATTGGGTTATTTTAGGTATAAATGGACATGTGTATTTTACACTTATCAATCAGCTTCATGCTTACATGGGACAACATGAATTTCATGCAAATGAAGTTCGTTTAATGCATGAACGCAACTCAGATCAGCTTGCCCTAATTGCAACTCATCAACTGACATAGTCTCTTTATCAAACTCATCAAAACTCATACCAAAACTCTCAATTTCAACCACAAGTTTCACTATATCAGTCTCCACAGTATGGATCCTCTTATCCGTCTCAACAATACTCAACCAATCAATCATCAACACCTCTTTCAATCACTTATCTATCCAATGATTATCAATCATCAGTTCACCATAACATTTATTCTCCATCACCATCTATCCCTCAATCGGAATATGCTCCAACAGTCAACAAACAACCATAACAACCTAAACTTCCCCAACTAGACTCGGGTCTAACTGTTCTAGTGTTCAAGCAAGGTGACGATCCCATTGATGCCATCAACTATATGGTGTCATTCCTATCAGTTGTCGTCACATCTCGCTATCCTACTACCAACAACCAGCTGACGAATTCGTTAAACCCTAGGCAACAAGCTACCATTGATGATGGAAGAGTGACTTTACAACCAGTACAGGGGAGACAAATTTCTTTTGTTATGGGTACCACTAGGACCTACACTCCAGGAGCAAGTGGAAGCAATTCTGGGAAACAAAGGACTGTTATTTGTTACAACTGCAATGGGGAAGGACGCATGTCCAAACAATGCACTAAAACTAAAAGGAAAAGGGATGATACTTGGTTTAAGGATAAAGTGTTGTGGTACAAGCTCAAGCAAATGGTCAAATTCTACATGAAGAAGAGCTAGCATTTTTGGCAGACCTAGGAGTTACAGAAGGTCAATCCACATAGACAGTCATTACCCACAATGCCGCTTATCAAGCCGATGATTTGGATGCAGATCACTCTGATTGTGATGAACTCAACACTGCTAAAGTTTCTCTCATGGATAATTTATCTTATTGTGGTTCAAATGTTCTCGTTGAGGTACACAATCCTGATAATATGGATAACAATATGATAAATCAAGGTGTGCAGGAGAGGCCGTCTTCTGAACAATCGAGTGTTGTGAATCATTCAGAAACTAAAATAACCAGTGATAGCAATATCATTCCTTATTCTCAATATGTGCATGAAACATAACAGGAAGCTGTTCAAAATTTAAACTCCTATGCACAACAAGATATAATGATATTATATGTGATAGAACAACTAAAAACCCAAGTAATTAATTGCACCAAGATTAATATGGACAATAAAAGTGTCAATGATACTTTAACAGCTGAGATTGAAAGATATAAAGAACAAGTTAAAATTTTGAAAAAAGGACAACTGTTCTTTAAAATGTCGAGAATACCATTTCATACTCATGTAAAATAATAAAAACAGTCTGCTGTCAAGATTAATCGTCCTTAAACAAACTCTTTCTAACAATTAAAGAAAAAGAATCTTAACTGCAAACAGTTACTCCTTACTCAAAATTATTTTAAGAAATAAATAAATCTAGAAACATTAGAGAAATTGCTTTAGAAAAAGAAGATCAAACAGCTGGATAATATTGTTTATAAAAGAGATCAATCATTCACAAACTGTTCATATGTTGACAAACCATAGTGTTTTTTATAACGCATACCAGTAAAACAAGCTCTAGGTTTACAAATCATTTCTATCTAAGAAACGCACAGTTGGACCAAAGCTTTATGATGGTAAAGTCATACCAGCACTGAGCTTATTGTGATTCCTGCTCCGAAGATACCCTAAATGCTTGCGAAGAGCAGTCATCAAAAATGCTTTTAAACAATAGGATCCAATGGTTTTAAGAAAAGAAAGTTAATAACCAACACCAGTTTTAAGTTATCTATTCTCAACCAACTTTCCTCAAGATTATTGAAAAACGATTGTTTCCACAAACGGATTATCTGCTGAACAAGCCTTTTTGGGTCTCAAAAATTTTAATGAATATTCAATCCTACAATCCTCTCTTGTAGACCCACCCAAAGTCGAGTTCAAAAAGACTTCCTAAATTCAGCAAGATAAATACAAGTTTTAAAGAAACTTAAACACCATCTTGCTGGCTTTGACATGGTTGTCAAAGAAAAAACCACAGCCACAGCCATCACTGAGGGCTCGTGGGGGTTTGAACATACAAAAGCTTGTTTTAGGGATGAAATTATTCCATTTGTAAAAGCACCGAAGGACATATTCAATACATTCGATCAATATTTAATTGATGAACTTACTGAAGTCCAACATGTCTTTCATCAAATGGAACAGGCTGTGGAACAACATAGCCTAGAGTCTAAAATATTTGAAGTTAAAATGAATCAAGTTTTAAACAAGAACGAACGACTCTTGGAACAAGTCATTAACAAAGATATAGTGAACATTATTGTAAATTCTTTTGTGAATAATGCTTATGTGAATGTGTATGAATGTAAAAAGTGTCTCAAACTTGAGACTGAGCTTCTCAATAAAAAGGATTTCATTGAAAAAGAGAATACGATAATAATATTCAAAAAAAAAAAAAGAATACACAACTCTTGGAAAAAATATTGCAATCTCTTTAGAAGATGATACTCAACTTAAATTCAGGACATTTTTCAAAGGGACAATTCTGTTTCAAATCAAAGTGCTCCAAATTTTGATCAATACTTTGAATTAAATGAATTGAAAGCTCAGTCGCAAGAGAAAGACACGGTCATAAGAAAGTTAAAAGAGAGAATTAAATCTTTAAGTGGAAATATGAATGAGGATAAGGTCAAGAAGGACATAGAAGAGATTGAAATGATAAATATTGAATTGGATCATAGGGTGTCAAAACTTATTGCTGAGAATGAACATATGAAACAACTTATAATCAACTTAATGACTCTGATTATAAACCAACACGTATTTAGATAAAAGACAAATGTGATGCTTAAATTAACAGATTTCAATCAAAGGAAGTCTGGTGGAAATCTTTAATTTAAATGCAATGTCGTCAGTAAAAAAGTTTTGTCATTATACAAGATCGTCAAGAATGAATTAAGGAAACTTAAAGGAAAAGATTTAGCTGATAATGTTGTCACCAAAAACACCATTGCTCCAGAAATGCTTAAGATTGATGTGGAACCAATAGCCCCTAGATTGTTGAACAATAGGACAGCTCACTCTGACTACCTTAGGCACACTCAGGAACAAGCTGCGATTCTTAGGGAAGTAGTTGAACAAGGAAAATCACAAAATCCTCGTAGAATAATTCTTAGACTCCCTGCTTGTAATATAACCAAACATTTAAGGAGTTGCTTATAATAATCAGACAAACCTGCCCTAGCATCAACAATTCAAGTGACAAATTAGTGGTTGTGACCCCAAAGAACAAGGACAAAAGAGTTAGATTCACTGAGCCCATCACATCCTCAGGAAACACAAACACAAAAACAGCTTCTTCATCAAACCTAGTTTCTAACAAACCTATGTTGTCTTCTACAGGAGTAAAACCGTCTACTAGTGCTAGCGGATCACAGCCTTCAGGCAATACAAAGAAAGATAAGATTCAGCAAACACCAAGTAGTACTCAGAAGAATAAAGTAGAAGCCTACTCTAGGACAGTTAAATCTAGTTTGAAAAATAAGAATTGTGTTGTGGAACCTAAAGGAACTGCAAATGTGCAGCATTCCAAGCTTAATGCGAATTCTGAACTTCTATGTGTTAAGTGTAATGGTTGCATGCTTTCTGATAATCATGATTTGTGTGTTCTTGATTTTATCAATGATGTGAATGCTCGTGCTAAATCTAAATCTGTTAAGAAAAGTTCAAAGAGAAAAGTTTGGAAACCAACAGGAAAGGTGTTCACAAATATTGGATACACTTAGAGACCTACTGGTCGGACCTTCACTATAGTAGGAAATGTGTTCCCTTTAAACAAGGATTACCACAAACTACAGAAGTACCCCCATAGGAAAACAACTAGCTCTAGAAAACTGATACACCTAAGCTGTAAATACATTTTTGTTTACTCAAATAAACCCTCAGAAATCTAAAACGAATGTTCCTGTTAGCAAACCTAAGATTATTAAATCTATATCTGCTAACAATAAGGAACCCAGTAAATCTTGGGGATCTATAGTTTCTGATGTTCCATCTTCCTCTCTTGATGAATGTAGGTCGTCCAAATTGTTCTCTGGTATTTGGACTCCGGCTGCTCCAAGCATATGACCGGAGATCGCTCTCAGCTCACCAATTTCGTCAATAAATTTTTAGGTACAGTCAAATTCGGAAATGATCACGTGACAAAGATATTAGGATATGGTGATTATCAGATTGGGAATGTTACGATATTAAGGGTTTACTACGTGGAAGGACTTGGACATAACTTATTCTTTGTTAGGCAATTTTATGATTCGAACCTTGAAGTTGCTTTTCGTCAACACACCTACTTCATTCATAATCTAGAAGGTGTTGATCCATTAACTGGATCTTGAGGCAACAATCTGTATACACTGTCTTTTGGAGATATGATGGCGTCCTCTCCTATATGTCTCTTGTCAAAGGCCTCAAAGACTAAGTCTTGGTTATGGCACCGACGTCTATCTTATCTGAACTTTGGTGCAATCAACCATTTAGCTAGACACGGTCTTGTTTGAGGTCTCCCTAAGCAAATATTTAAAAAGGACCATCTGTGTTCTGCGTGTGCAATGGGCAAAAGCAAGAAGAAAACCCATAAACCTAAATCTGAAGACACCAACCAAGAAAAACTTTATCTTTTGCGCATGGATCTTTGTGGCCCAATGCGTGTCGCAAGTGTTAATGGAAAGAAGTACAACCTTGTCATTGTCTGGATGATTACTCCGATTACATTGGAAAGAAGTGCTTAAGGTCAAAAGATGAAGCTCCAGATTTCATAATCAAGTTTCTCAAGATGATCCAAGTGCGACTTAAAGTACATGTCCAACGAATCAGAACAGATAATGGAACTGAATTTGTTAATCAAACTTTGCATGAATATTATGAGAAGGTTGGCATCTCTCATGAAACATCCGTTGCTAGCTTTCCACAGTAAAATGGTGTCGTTAAAAGACATAATCGTACGCTAATTAAAGTTTCCCGTACAATGTTGATTTATGCAAAAGCTCTGTTATTTTTATGGACAGAAGCAGTTGCTACCACATGTTATACCCAAAATCATTCCATCATACGTCTTCGGCACGGCAAAATACCATATGAGCTTTTACATGACAAACTTTTTGACTTATCATTTTTCTACGTATTTGGTGCACTTTGTTATCCGACAATGATACGATAACTTGGGAAAGTACAACAAAGCTGTATATTGGGTATTCTTTCTTTGGCTATGCAGCCACAAAGAAAGCATTTTGAATTTACAAACGATGTACCAGATGAATCATCAAAACAATTCATGTAGATTTTGATGTACTGACAGTTATGGCTTCTGAACATAGCAGTTTAGAACCCGCATTTCATGAAATGACTCCTACAACAATCAGTTCAGGACTCATGCCAAACACTCCTCCTTCAACACCATATGTACCACATTCAAGAACTGATTGGAATATTTTGTTTCAACCACTGTTTGATGAATTACTCAATCCTCAACCTAGTGTTGATCTACCAGCCCCTAAAGTCATTGCTCCAATTGCTGAAGTAGTAGCTCTAGAACCCGATGCATCAACTGGTTTGCCTTCCTCAACAACTGTTGACCAAGATGCACCATCTCCTAGAAAAATCATAAACTTCACGCAAACGTCATCTCCATCATTTCTAAACAATTTGAAGCAAAAAATCACGACTTAGATGTTGCACACATGAATAACGATGCATTATTTGGTATTCCAATTCTAGAAAACGATTTTGAATCTTCTTCTTCGGATGTTATTCCTACTATGGTGCACACTAACTCTAATGCTACTGCTCCTAACTCGGACATGTTACAAATGACTAAGGTTCATCCTTGCGAGACAACAATCATTCGTGAATCTATCGGAAAGGACCTGTTTTCCTACACACTCTTTAAACTCCATGACATGACAAGCCTTATTTTGTTACTAACTACGAAGCTTTCCTTACCATCAGTGCTAACCAAAGACATAAAATACGCATTAACTCAATCATGTTAGATTGAACAATACAAGAGAGCTAAATGTAAATTGAACGTCTTGAATTAAGGGAACTCGTTCCTCGGACCTGATAAAGTGATGGTCCTTAACTGATAAAATTGATCTGCCAGGTGAAACTGAAGAATTAGGGAGGAATTCAAAAAACCAAAGGCTTACATGTTGTCTTGTGGTTACCCCGTAAATAAGAGGGAATTGTATTTTTTGAGGAAATCAATTTTCCACCTATTTGGCTAGACTTGATGTATATCGGAAAATTCCTCGCATATTGTTGCTTCAACGAAGTAATTTGTGTATATGATTGTCAATCCCCCTTAAAGATAAAGAAGGACGGCCGTTTAAGAGAACGGCATTCTGCGCGAAGCATTTTATGACAGCCGCACCGCGTACGGGTTTTTGGATCAAATACAAACTGAATCATGTAGAAGCTAAAAAAGGCTCTAATATGGGTTGAAACCAAGCTCCCACGTGGGTACGATCTAGTAGTGGCAGTATTATAAAGCTCACTCAGGAAATTCACTAAATGGAACCGTTCATCCCACATTGATCATCAAAAGACAAGCAAAGAGAATTCTCCAGGTACAGAAATTATGTTGATGCTCTCATCATTATCTACAACTACACCAAAACCCATGATACCAATAAAAAAAAAAACTGATGATCACAACGTTAAAAGCAGCCGATGACGGCAAAATCATAATTTTTATTCTAGCCTACAAATTCACAAGTCCCCAGAGGCATCTACTTAATAAGGTCCAAAAATGCTCATGAATCTTGAAACAATATTGAAAGGAATCCAAGTGACAGCCCCTGTGGATCCTCCCTGGTGAAGAAATCAAAAATGGATGAATATACACAAGGGAAAGACGTTGACCCTAACACCTATCATGGAATGGTTGGCACCCTTATGTATCTCACAGCCAGTAGACCAGGACCGTTAGACATTTTGCTGTAATGCATTAGTGCCCGTAATCAGGCAAAGCCTACCGAAAAGCACTTACATGCTTGTAAAAAGAAGTCTTTAAAATACCTAAGAGGAAAACCGTTAATATGAATGGGACTCTGGTATCCAAAGGATTCTACAATGCTCTAGAACGAGCTTAAGCAGACATTTGATCATGGAACGTGTTTGCCAAGATACTAGAACTGAGACGAATTAGGGGGATGGCATCTAACTGGAAGTATGCAATTATTGTGGGAGACAGACTTGTTACTGGTCCATCAAAAAAAAGGCAGAAAAGTGTTGGCGATATCTATAGCGGGAATCTGAATATATAGCCTTGTCTGGCTGTTATGCTCAAGTCCATTGGAATGAGAACACAGCTTACCGACAAAATGGCCATGGAATTCAATAAAATTCCAATAACTATGTGATAACAAAACGCGCTATAGCCTTAGCTGCAGACAATGTTCAACAATCTCGATCAAAACATATTGACATCAATTCCACAATCATAAAAGACAAGTTTGAGCAATGGAGTGAGTAGAGGCTTTTAACATTGTCAATACGGAGTAATCACAGATAGCGGACATCTTCACTAAAGCCCTTGGCAGAGAAAGAATTGAATTTTTTATCAACAAGCTAGGAATGTGAAGTTTTACACCGGAGACACTAAAACAATTGGCAGATGAAGCTGACGAATAGTGGTGGTACCTATTCAAATATCCTGTATATATATTAAAAACCAGAAAAACCAAAAAGATTTTCTTTTCATTTTTAGAAAACCTTTATAAAAACAAAATACAAAAATATAAAACCATTAAAACCAAATAAAAAATTAAAAAATAAGAAAAATATAAAAAAGGTAATAATGGCATGTCTTCTGAAAATCGATAACATTTACGGTCTTAGAAATGTCATTCAATAATGATACGAGGCTGTAAATGAATTAGTCGAGCAGGAAGTACACAAAAGTTTACAAAATATGCCAAAAATTTCTTTGCTAATATTTCAGATCAGCAACCGCGGTCATCATCTTAAAGTTGCAATTATTTTCAAAAAGAAAACATGACCTCAGATAACGAGAATTACTTCTCGGAGCATGGGGGTCTACTTTATGACCAAGCAAAGAGGCTTTTTTTACTTTGCATAACACAACCCTTGCTCCAATACTCAAATAATATAGATACGTTTTCATTGAATTAATTTTGTCAAAATAATAGATATCTTATTTTTAATTGCTAAAAAGTTTGTCTTTAACAATGAATCAATGTTTGTCAGTAATCACAAAAAGAATTTAAAGACAATTCGCCACTCTAACAAAGACAACAGCTCTTATAAATAGAAAAAGGTCATCTATTTGAGGGGAGAAATATTCATCAAATAATCTGTTTAAAACTTGGTCTTATCAAATAAGTCACAAATAAACGGATAAATTCGCTGAAAATACATATTAACAAATTAAAGGGAGTTATCTTGATATAACTACAAGGGCTTTAGATGTCATTTGTTTAAAACTTTATGGACTTATTTGCAATTTAAAGACTTAGTGACTTCAGTCTTTAAACTACATTCATCAATATTGCCAACATCGTCATAGTTTGTAAAGACATAGGCATGCTTGGAAATCCATTCTTAGTTTATTAAAAGCCTTGAAGTGATTCTCCACGGAATATATTTAACTTATTATTCTTCAAACACGATCTCAAGTATATGTGCGTACATGGTTTTGCTGATTCCGAGGTATCGAAACCAGCAAAGGGGAAGGAGTAGATGTATTCATGATAAACTCCATGGCCCTCTTTTGAAATTATCTTCATGGTTAGCTTCTTTGATTTTAGGCCTTCTTCGTTTCTTTCGGGTGCACTATTTCAACCTCACGGGGAAAGAAACATCTCAGTCATCATCAGTATGCATCATTTGTGTTCCCTAGGGAATGATTGGAGAATAATTTATTCTAAAAGCTTAAGAATGATCGGTTACAGATTCAATAAATGCTTCCTCAAACGGTTAATCACTAAGCTTATTTTTTTAAGAGAGAGTAGAATTAGTTGGCAAAAGAGGTACACATAGGTTTGATAAGTATGATGATTCCTTAAGATTAGTCAGTATTCTGCAGAAAGAAATGAGTAACATATGGGGACTTAGTTGATTGTAGGTGTTTTCAATTTTGACTACTTAGAGGGAATTAATTGATGACATCCGTGACTTAGTTGACTTTGTTTTTTAATTTATAACACATTAATCATTTAAGGAAAATACGGACCATCCGGGACTTAATTGACTTTGGTGTATACGTTAAGAAAAAATGTGTACATTCGGATATTTAGAGAGCTTTAACATCAAGACTGCTTGAGCGCTTTGCAAGAAAGTTTTGAATATACTCAAAGAAGGATTGCTGATTTAGGGGGAAGCTAAGACAACTTCTTAAGAAAAACTACGTGGAAGACCTAACGGCTCTACAAAAGTAACCATATGGATTCTATCATATGATGTTCTCATATCATTCAAGTCAAACCTCATACAATAATAACTTGTGAATATATAAATGTGTAGGTGTAGACTTGAAAAAATAAGGCATATATGTTTGAGTATGAATTTTTCAAGAATTTCTTTAGTAAATTCAAAAAAAATTCAAAGTTAACATATTACTCAAACATACGCATATAATGACCCTCATAATTTAAGTGGGGAGCATTAAAAGTGTTCCTAATATGTGCTTATTAATAATGGAATTTTTTTCCCCGAAAGTCAGTGATATTTGAAACAATTGATAACCAAAATATCAGAGATTGTAATAATTTTGAAAAGGGTAGAAAATGTTGATAAAATATATTGCTAAAGAATGTAAATTTATAGATCTCGAAGTGACCTATTCCCTATAAATGTGCTAAACTCTTTCGATTAATCGATGCCCATATGAAGGCGTAGTCAAATGTTTACGTGAATTGGTGGTGAAATATGTAAGTACCAAAGAACCGACCATGGGTTAAATTTACCGTTTGGAGTTATAAAGGTGGTTAAGTTTTAGGTATTCATGGCTCACATGAACCAGCCTAGACCCGGAGGGATCTACCCAAGGACATTCCACTAGATAGTGTAGAAGTCCTTAGGTATGAAAAAAAGGAGTAAAAGTGAGAATAAAGGAAAAGTGCCGACTGAGATGGAGCACTTATTGTAACAAACCCAACAAGGTAACTAGTTTATGAATTCTCCGTAACGCTGAAGGGTTGAAGAATTTAAAAAAGAAAAGTTAAGGATGAAGGGTGAAAGGTTGAAGAATTAAAAAGAAAAGTTAAGATAAAGGGTGAAAAGAAAGAAGCCCTCCTTACAGTTAGGCAGAAACCGGGTTAACACATCTACTGTCAAGAATCACAAAGATGATTGCTGACATTGAGGACTGAAATCATAGACCCAGTGATGCAATGCACAACCCTCCCTAGCCACTCAGAATCTCTTAAAAGATTTATGTTTCCTTTCTCATGGTGATTATACACATTTCTATAAACTTTCTCACTCCGAGTTAGTTGGTATTGAAAAGGTGGCAGTTTGCTCCAACCTTCGATCACTAAAACCAAAGTGCACTATTGAGTCTAGAGCTAAAAGAGGTAATCCATAAATCTCATTAGGACACTTGTCAAAATTATGCTTGATATCTCACACAATGTGAATAATGAAAAATATATAAAGAGTCCTACACATTATCCTTGTGATTTTGCCAGAACATGAGAGTGATACCCAAGTAATCACAATGAAGATGGAAATCCTGCTTGAGCCAACATCAAACAAGCTCATGGTAGGTGACTTGTGCGATTCTATACGAATCAAGCTTATGACAACTGGAAAGAAACGATGGTGTGATTCTATATGAATCAAACTTGTTCCAGGAAATGAATTGACGGTTGATGATGAATTTTTGAAATGATTAACACTCTCGATGTGTCATGAAAACATTTTAGTAAGTGACAAGTCGATTGATTTTCAAATAGATTTTTCTATTCAATCAGTGAGACTTTGTCTTTCTGGTTCACTCATACCGTGTTGTCTGCTTTGAGACGCTATGGTAATGAGAAAGGCTAGTGCAGTTGCGAAACCCTGTCAAGGATATTCTTTGGAATTCTACCTGATCACAGGCAGTATTTATACTGATCAACGGGGAACCATGGTTATTGCAACCATATTCGACGAAGTGACAAAGACACTCTCATCCATATTTGTTAATTATCACTAACCTAAACCTGCAGGTACTCTTGACGATTGGTGCAGCAGATCCCTGACGAGTCATGATTCATAGCCATATGCTCATACCCGACCGACAAATATAAAAACATCATGAAAGCTCAAGTACATGTTTCAAGACTTCTGCTACTCTAATACCGTACGTCCTTCACAAAGTGACGAAGTGTTAAAGTTAAAGAACATCAAGAAAGATGCATCATTAAAGCTGTTCAAGTTGACAAATCAAGAAAGGTACGAGCATGTACGTCTAAAAGTCACAAGTTCACAAGATGGCAAATTTACGAGATGGCGAAAAGAGATTATGCTTGGTTAATGATCTCAAGATGCTCAAGATTACATATTCACATACAAGTCAAGTCAAAGATACAAGTCAAAGCCTAAAGTCAATGATCACTACGCCATATTCACAAGAAATGGAAAAGAAAAAAAAGTATGCGAGCACAAGAACAAAGACCTTCATAGTATGCTAGGTTTAATTTTTTGTAAAATGGAGTGACCTCCCTTAGGGGGAGATTGTTAAGAATACGAAAGTGTCAGTTACTTCCATAGATATTATTATATAGCTCGTTTAGGTATTTTTGGAACTTAAGTAGGCTAGTAAACCCAAGGCCTATGGAAAGCCCATGAAGCCCCAAACCTACACGCCATAACTTAGGATATATATACTTTTTCCATGTTATGAAAAGGGTATTGGCTGTTCATTATTTCACACACATTAATGCATTTTCCTTTCATGTTTACTTTTTCTCTCTAAAATGTTCATCCAACCACCCTCTCTCTAAAACTACCTCTCTTTCCCTCATCAAGTATGTTATTAGATATTCATTACATTTTGGTGTGATATTCTACAACATCAAAAGCATACAGAGTCTACAACAAGAGAACAAGATTAATTGTTGAATCCATTCATATCAACTATGATGAAATTAAGGAATTTACGATGGCATCTGTTGAAAATAACACTTTAAGCCCCGCTCCTCAACGTCAAACGACGTCATATTATGATAACTCTAGCCCCGCGCCCCCATTACAAAAGACTTCAGATCATAACCATTTAGAACTCGGTATTCAAGACCAGAGCAATTATAACAACCTGAGTTTTATGACGCATATGACGATCGCGAATTCGACGTCATAATTATTATTTTATTAGTTTATGTGAACGAACATCGAAATTTAAAATTTTATTTGTCGTGAATAATTATTTTCGTATTTTATTTCTAACGAAATTTAGAAATTTTTATTTTTGATGTTTCGCGAATCAACGTTTGACCGCGTGACCGTTAAGCGTTTTGAGTATCATAGAAAATTTTGCCGTGCTTCGTTATTATTTTTATGATGATAATTTGTATTTTTATCGTCCTCGTCCCGAGTTAGCTGAAACCGAATCAAATCTTTATCTTTACGTGAGTTAACATTTTTATTAAATATTATTAAACCAAATTAAGTTTGACGGAAATAAATTTAGTCACGAAAATATAATCTCGAGCCTATGGCCGGTTATGGACCAAAACTAACACTTATGTGTTATATTTTAAAAATCTTTAAAACATCAAGGACTAGAAGTGTCAAGTTCCTAAACTAATCTTCTATAAATATAAAACACACACACTTAATAACATTTTACAAAAAATGTGTTCTTCCCCTCTCCTCACCTTGTTCGAACCGGCCACACTTAAACACCCCCATTCCCGTCAATTTTCTGACATGCATTATAATCAACCTATAAAATATTAATCCTCTCATTAAGGCCTACGCTTCTATGTAATAAAATCCCACATGCATTGAGTTTTGAAGAAGTTGGGTTTCGGGTAGGATTGAGGAGATTCGGTTGAAAAGGGTTGTGTAAAATAACTAGATAATCATTATTAGAAGCTCGGTTTAATTGGAAAAATGTTTGATTTTGGTTGTTGGGTTCGGTTCAAGTCACAGCTAGGAACAAAGGGGACGAGATGAAAATTATTATTGTCCGATCTTGCTATACATAGCATTGTAAGTATTTTACATACTAGTTTTATAATTGTTTTTGTGATTCGATTTATTTTCGGTTAATGCGAGTGATGAAATCCACAAGATCTTACGTCGTCTAGATAGTTTTTGTTATAAATTGATTGAGCGAGTTAAATGTGAATTGTAGGCCATTTTAGATGTGTCGTGAATGAGTTTTTGGGTCAAAAGTGAGTTTTGGCGCACTTTGTAACGGGTAAATTTTAAGCAGAAACTTTGGCACAGAAAACAAGGGTTGAGATTTTGTGAAATCTGATTTTGGGTTAGAAAATATGGTAGAGGGTATTTTTACGAGCGTTTCGGTAATTCGAACGCCCCGTAACTCCTAATAACGAAGAAGTTACGGCGAAAACAAGATTTGAAAGTTTAGAAAACTTCCAAACAGCTATTATAGTTTATTAGTTGCTGTCAGAATTTTAAAAGGCCGTTTTGAGCACTTTTGAGTCCGTTTCGGCCTTTCGGGCGTAACACGAAAGTTGCTCGAAATGACCCTTTAATTTGCCGCGAGGCTTGCTAGTTTTAAAATCAAGTAAAAACGGGTCAAAACCCAAGGTCAAAATCTGCACTTTTATTAAAAATGTCACAAGTTCCTACAGAAATTTGCAGGGGCATTTTGGTCATTTTATGTTCAGTTTCGGGTCTCGGCTAAAACTAAAAAGTTGTCCGGAAT
>BQNB010042823.1:36683-45886 GCA_026074375.1 Tanacetum coccineum | reverse complement strand
CAAAGAAGTTACGCCAATGTAAGGCGAAAGCCTTTAGAATTTCAAATTGGCGATCGTGTTATGTTAAAAGTATCGCCTCGTAAAGGTATCTTTCGATTCGGAAAACGAGGAAAGCTTAATCCCCGATACATCGGACCATTTAAAATCCTTGAACGGATTGGTCCAGTGGCATACAAACTAGAGCTTCCTGAAGAGCTTAGTAATGTCCACAATACTTTCTACGTTTCTAATCTCAAGAAATGCTTATCCGATGAATCTCTCATCATTCCAATGAAAGAACTTCAACTCAACGACAAACTCAACTTTGTAGAAGAACCAATGGAAATTATGGATCGTGAAATCAAGAAACTAAAACGAAGTCATATTCCTATAGTCAAAGTACGATGGAACTCTAAAAGAGGGCCAGAATTTACATGGGAACGCAAAGATGAAATTCGTGCCAAATATTCTCATCTGTTTTCAAACATCACTTCAAAATTTAATTAAATCTCGGGACGAGATTTCTGTAAGGATGGGGGACTATAACAACCCGCAAATTTTCATCAATGTAAATATCCATCTATTAAGTTAGATGCAATGTACTATCTGTCTATTATATATGAACCACCTTTTTCAGGGAAATTTTTCGCTTTATTACATTACTTGCATTACCAATATCTTCATATGCAATGTAACTTGCATATCTAAAGTTAACGAGCTCACGCAACCTACCTATGGCAATCCTTTCTTCATATATGTCAATCAAACATCATAACATGTCAATTCAATATCTTCATATAATATACCATTTGCAACGTTATATCAAGACGGGCTTTAAACCGTTATCATATACCTCTAAACCATAATTTCATGAAAGATTAACATCTAAAGTGAATGCACAAGCTACTAAAGCATATGTAAAAGTAATATAACATCTCATTTGAAATAT
This sequence comes from Tanacetum coccineum, assembly GCA_026074375.1. Taxonomy (NCBI): domain Eukaryota; kingdom Viridiplantae; phylum Streptophyta; class Magnoliopsida; order Asterales; family Asteraceae; genus Tanacetum; species Tanacetum coccineum. The sequence continues at coordinate 44,958 of BQNB010042823.1, read as the reverse complement.
AAACTCCCTCCAAGTCAAAGTACAAGTCTTTAAAAGCTCAATGTACAAGTCATTAAGCATGACATCCAAAATAGCCGTTTTACCTCCGTTTTCATTCTAGTTTCTTCACCACCACTTTTGTACAAGCTACTACACTTAATATACAATGTGTAAACCCTAATTAATTTACTCATAAGCTCTCACACACATTTTTACACTCAAAACCCTAATTCAAAACCTTAAACCCAAAAACTAAGCTAGTTTCTAAACCATGACCCGTTTCTTGATTTTTATCCATTGTAAACCCAAAAAATTACTCAAATAAGTTGTAATAACTAAATTTACAACATTATCAATCATATTCTAACATCATTTCATCATTTTACTTCAACTATATGCAAATCAAATCCTAGAAACCCTAATTGTGCCCTAATTGGAACTTTTGACCCGTTTACTCATTTTCACCCATTTTAAACCCAAACCACCTATCAATTCTTGTTATTAATCCTTAATACAAGTCTTGTGAACATATATCTATCATTACAAATCAAATGTATTGAAATCCAAGCTCAAAAACCCTAAACGAGCCCTAATGTACCCGTAACCCAAAATCCTTGCAATTTGACCCATTTTGAAAGTTTTTCTTGCAACCAAGCACCTCCATCCCTAAGATGCTTACAAGCACCTCTCCTAAAGTCTAGTCAATTCGTGTTACAAAATGAGCCACATCACCCCTTTGTCTCTCTTCTTTAGCCGCGACATCTAAAGGGCAAGCCAACACCTCAAAGCTAGTTTATAGCTTATACAACTCATATCATAGCCACTCCTCATCATCCTATAGACTTCATACATGTCCTCACCTGATCACAAAACCTCCCTTGGCCTTTAAGCTCATTTCGAGTATAAATAGAGCCATAAACTCTTCATTTCAACTCATCCCCCACTTCCTCCTCTATAACCCAAAATAGCAGCAATACTTTGCTCAAAGAAGTTCCTAAGAGGTCCTAATATGTCTCAAGAATAGAAGTGAAGCAAAAGAAACCAAGAAAAGAAGCCCGGGAGTCGTTATTCTAGGCGTACGAAGCTAAAAGTCCCGATTTTGACCCGTTTCCAAGCTATAAGCTCAAACCCAGGTTCTATGATCTTCATACCTACTCCTACACTCTTATAATGTTCATATGATCCTAAATATACTCTTGTTAAAGTATTATAACTCAATTCATGCTCATTTTCCATTTTCATCCTAAACCGTACACCCGAAACCCTAATTTTGTGTTTTTCTTAAAACTAAATGTTATAATGGTTAAATATTGTTATAATCTATCCTAACATGCTTAAATAATGTTAATATAACAACTTTGTCAAGTCTTGAAGGAATTTGAACTTAAAACTCGCGTGTTTACGTTTTAAAACCCTAATATGACCCGTTTTGCTTCCTAGCTTAACGAATCGTTATTTTAAACTTTCGTTATGTTAAACCTTCATATTTTAGCTTATTCTAATAAGATATAACCTGCAAATATCTTTTTAAATGTTAAAATAAGCTTGCATGGCCATTCGGACTTGTTTTGTAAATATTATCCATGCAAGGGGTATATATCGTAACTTTCTGAAACTTATAACTAAAAGGACTATTTTTGCCATATTTATAAAGTTATAACTATAGGGGTCTATTATGTCACTTTCCAAAGTAAAGATTACTTGTACATCTTTTAAACTTGAAGGACCAAACTCGTAAAGTGGCAAACTCCAAGGGTATATTTGCCATTTTTCATTCCATAAAGTTCTAAAATGTAACATTTTGAAAAGATATAAAAACATGTTCAAAACATTATAAGACATAACTTTAATTAACGCTTGTCGTGCTTATCATTTCCAGATATTGATCAAAACGCTTAAAACTGATTAATAGTATTACCATACTAAGGTAGCTTCATATTAAGATTTACATCTGTGGTATTATGTTCCGACAGAGTTTAGGTTTTTACGATTTTAAAGTGCCCTAGCTCCTCAAACGTTTACTGAATGACCTCTGAATTATGATGGCCCGAACGGTGATACAATAATTCCAAACTCTCCAATCAAACTTATAACAATATTAAACTCTTAGAATCAAAGTTCTAGAGTACAATCTTCCTAAGACTCGACATATTATCCCAGGTTACGTGACGAAGCTGCTTTCTTTCAAGTTGATATACTTTTCCGCCCATAGAATAAAGTCGTACTACCATAAAAGACGCTTACCTTTATATACTTTTGCCATCAATCAAATTTACCTGTTAAGGTGAAGTTTATAACCTCGCCTTTACTTATTTACATGTTTTATAAACCCGCGAGGGGTTTTCATAAACCCGCGAGGGGGATACATGCTTGTTACAAACTCTTTTACATACTCGTTTATCTTATAACAATGTGATTACTTTTCAAAGACTTAATGAATTCATAACCCCACATTTCAATCTTTTGAATACTTTATAAACCTGTGATACCTGCTATAAACCATGAATACAAGTGTTTTCTAAATGTATGCTATCCAGATATGTATGCTATCCAGATATATTATTGCCTAAGTAGCTTCCAGTGCCATTATTTCCATATCATGAACCATTAATTACTTGCATTGCGAGTGAACGCGAATATTGTGAATAGATCTATTGGGGGTGACGGCTCCCGTTTGTATACCCATGCTTGGGGTAGCCAAACGCACTATATTTGTCCTAATAGGTAACCTTGGCAAGTTACCTTTTCCACGGGGACATCTGTCCCTAACCAATATCACTACGGTGATCTTCCCTGTTAACGTATTGGTGTCATGAGCTTAGGTACAATAATAATGTTACCATTTTTCCATGATAATTGTATTCGTTGCATAATAATGTTGTTCTCCATAATAATGATGTTCTCCATAATAATGATGTTCTCCATGATAATGCTGTTCTCTATGATAATGTTGTTTTCCATAATAATTGTGCACACTATAATTTTTATTCAAACTAATTACCATAAACCTATGAATTTCACTCAACCTTTGTGTTGACCCTTTTTAGCATGTTTATCTCAGGTAATTGAGCAACTTATGGCACGGAGTGGCATGGACTTGAAGATGGCTAAAACTTGTTATCATTCACATTGTATGTAACTAGATTTTGGGACCTGCCTTTGTAAAACTCTGATTTTAAATGAATGATAATGTATCTTTTAAAAACGTCTATTTTGAGTCATTTTCTATGATTGTGCCTGTGATTCATGAAGTAATACCCCAGATTAGCTTCCGCTGCTATATGTTAAAAATGGGGGTGTTACACGATAACCCACTGAGCCCCTTATCATGAACTGTCGATTACTAGATTGTGAGCGCGAATGTTATAAATAGATCTATTTGGGATTGACATCCCCGTTTGGGTGAGTAGCGCTCACTGTGTCTGATTCGAGATGTTGCGGGTTAGAACATCATTCACAGGCATTATTAGAAATTTATTGTATTCATACATGTCGAGCTTCAGTGTCATGAGCTTAGGAAAACGTAATTACTTTTTATGATGTTTGCATCTGTTGCTTAATCATACACTTGGAAATCTTGCGGTCCTACTATTGGTTAACATAAACCTATGAATTCACCAACTTTATGTTGACGTTTTAAGCATGTTTTTCTCAGGTCAATAAGGTACGAGGTGCCAAGATACATTGGGGTCACTCTTTGGAGAGTCAGTACTAATGATTTAGGGCGTATTACATTTTGGGAACATTTGTTATAAACCGAAATCTTTACTTATATTGTCGAACAATTTGAAGCCATGAGCTTATGTAATGAACAAGTATTTTGTTAACACAGTGTATCTTTTTAAAACGGCACGTTTAGTGGTCGTTCTTATATCTTGTGCTATTGATCTATGAAGTAACCCCCTCGGATATTCAACATTCCGCTGCAACCCAGATTTGGGGTGTTACATCTATTCTGTCGTTACGGCTGTGTATGTATAATACAACTGTCTTGTTGGTGTGGTACTTATGATGAAATACTGTTGAATGATCAACCGTAAGCCTTCTTAACCCAATTTAGCTTTTGACTTATTCTTCCTCAGCTTTAGCGGTGGAGATGTGTATCCTTGCCAAGCCTATGATACGAAGCTAATCACGACCGAGCAATTGAGCGTACTACTTAAATGTTGCACCCTAGATTAGTTGAGTGATCTCAGTGTTTTCATTTCCATATTTCGTGAGGAGCTTGGTTATTTACAGGTGATTTGTTAGGATTCTTGATTTGATAAGACAAAGTGAATAAAAGAATGAAACAAAAGGACTTAAACGCAAAGCTGGAATTCTTCAAAAGATGGAAGATTTTGAAGAATCTAGATGATCTCCTTATTCAGATAGAAGATAACAGAAGATATTCCTAAATGTTTAAAAGATTTATTTGTCTAATGTTTATCTTTCTTTGTAAGTCTTGAACTCCTTATGTTATAAAAGGAGGTTCCAGGCGTGTAGTTTAGGTGTGCACAAAAAATGTAGTCGACTAAAGGTGTGTGTGTTCTAGGCATATGGTTCTTGTAAACGCCTAGATAGTTTCTCCTTAAAGATCTTATGATTCCTGTTACTAGTTAGAGTAATCGTTCTACAATTGATCGTGTAGAATTGGGGTTGTGTTGAATAAAGAAAAACCTTGTTATGATAACTTTGATTTGTACTTATTCCGCTGCATGTTATTGTCTTTGTTATCATGATCTTAGATGAGGTCTAAACAACCTCGAGCTATAAAAGATCCATGACACGTTTTAAAACTAACCCTTTAAATATATATATATAATAAATATATATATATAATAAATACGGATAATCTCAAAATATCAATGATAAGTATTCTGAGAGGCTTTTTAAAAGGATTTTTACTCTTATCCAAAGCAAAAACCCTAAAAGACCTTCCCGGGTCGTGTCCCGTTGAGGCGTGAATTTAAAAATCGAGTTTTGGTTTGAGAATTTATGCTTGAATAATCACAATTTGGATTGGGTTTTCTAAATCTACAGGCAAAAGCAATTAAAAGGAAAACTAAACTAGAAACGAAAGCAATTTAAGCTTAAAAACACGAAAAACGTTAACGGGATTCAATCCCGTTCTTTACAAATTCAAAATCTAAAATTTTAACCCTACGAAAGCAAATCTAATTTTCTACAGTCCTATTTAATAAAAGAAAATTTAAAAAAAAAGAATTATAATTTTTTGACTTTTTAATAATTTATTATGATTTGAAAACAGAATTAGTCTAAATTAAATATTAAAAATATTAAACTTATTGCGAAAATTCTGAAAAAATCACAAAAAGTAGTTTGAATTATGCTGATTCTAAGAAAAATGAAAAACTAGAAAAGTGCTAAATGAATAAGCTGGAAATAAGCCAAACCTGGCTGAAAAGCTAAATAACTAAAAAGATGTTAAGTAAATAAATTATGCAACTTAAAACAGATGGCCCTATCTGGTGCTAGTGGTTTGTGTGTGTGTTGTTTAGGACGTGTGTGTGCAAAGGGAGAGGTCATGGGTTCGACCCTCATGCCTCCCCTTTTTTTGAAAACATTTTTTTTGATTTTTCTTTAAAAAACTTAAAGAACATACAAAAAATAAGCAACTTTAAAAAATGAACTTTTGATAAAACTTAATTATAAGCTAGAATAAGCAAAAGAAAGGACAGACTTGCTTTTTTTTAAACTAAGACACAAAAGCTAAACTGTTAGGCAATTTTAGACTCAAATAAGCAACAACATAGACAAATAAGCTAAAACAAGTAAAGCCCTAAACCTAATAAGCACTAGTGAGCAAAAATAAGCAAAATAAACAAGCTGATAAGCACAGAAAAAGCAAATAAGCTATAAGCTAAACACTGTTAACAAACAGCCTAAGGGACCACTTTCTAGCTTATTTTTAAGCTAGAAGATGGAACCTTATGGCTTTGAGACTTACAAAACTTAAAAGCAAGAACTATAAGCTATCTAAAACATCATTTAGAAAACATTTTGAAAATCATATAAGCCAAGAAAAAGCCTTGTGAAAAGGGTTGTTTGGCTTAGTAGCTGCTGATTTTGGTTTTCTTTAAAAAAGACAAAAGGGCTTTTTGCAGCCTAAAAATAAGCTAGTAAAATAAGTTAACAGTACAAAATAAGTTGAAACAGATAAGGTTTATACTCCAAACTACTTATTTTTTTCAATTTCAACATCTAAAATTAATATTAACTAAGCTAAATTAAGGTTGAAAAATGGCATTTTAAACTTTAAAAATTGAAAAGTCACACTTGACAGGTTGAGAACCAAAACCACAAGACTAAAGCATACTTGTCTAACTCTATTTCTACTGCATCTAGATCCTAAAACAAGCATAAAAACAGTTCTAAAAGGCCACTACTAAAAATCTAAACAAATAAGCAATTATCAAACTTAAAATACCACAGATTTAAAGAAAACATGGAATAACCCTTAAAAATGAATTTTCTACTTTAAAAACTTTTTGAAACAACTTAAAACAACTTAAAAAGGCTTGACAAAGTTTGCTTAGTGTCCTAAATAGTTATAAAACCATTTTTGACCCATTTTGGCCCTTATGCTAAACACCCCTTGAAAATCAGAATTTGCAATTTAAAACTAAAACAGACAAAGAGAACCTTAAAACTAGATGCAAATAGCGTATAGAAGACATAATAAGCACAATTAAGACAGAAATAAGTAGAAATAAGCAGAATTAAACAGTAAAATAAGCAAAACATAAAATAAGCTAAAATGAAGAAAATGAAAAACTTACAAAGCCGTTGCTCAAAACAGGGGTATAAAAGCTTTTCAAAAGCTAAATCTACAAGCTCCAGCTTGTATTAAACAAGCTGGTAAGTCCATAAGTCCATCCACATTTGGCTTATCATCCAAAACAATAAGCTGGGTGGTTATAATTAGGGTGAAATTTAATGAAACAATAGCACTTTAAACTTATAAAAATTTTTGCAGGTTTAAAAGGCTTTTAAGAGCTTGTAATAACAGGTTTGAAAACAAAATAAGCTCGAATGCATAAAGGATTTAAAAAACAGATTTACAATAACATAAAAACTTAAATTTTCATTACCTAAAAAAAGTACAAGGCTTTTAAATTTAAAAGTACATTAAGTAAAATAAACTGGAAATTAATTAAAAGACAAGTTTTTAAACTACTCCTAAGCTACCTCCCTTACAAACTGAAAATAAGCCTATTTATATAAAAATTACAATTCATAGGTGTGCTTCTTGTGTTTCTTGTGAGAGAGACTTCAAAGTCATCATCTTAGCCCTTGAAAAGCCTTTGGCACCAAGCAATATCATCTAAGCCGTTCATCATTAGTCTTCTTTCACTTGTCTAATAGGATTTTAGGGGATTTCCAATGTGGCTTTGGGGATTTGTGAGGTGGGGTAAGGTGGTGAGAGTGATGGGGGTGAAGTGGGGTTGAGTTTTGGCTGTTTGTAGCAGGTTGCTACAGTGTCACGTGAAGGGGTAAAAGATGTACAGGGTATTTGGCTGGAAATAGTGTTTTTGGTATCTGGGTGAAAGTTTGTGGGAAATGGAAAATTCAGTCCCTGACTTTGTATAGATGTGTTGCAACCACAGTCCTTGGGGACTAACACTGTTAGTCCTTTTGGACTAACGGTGTAAAGGTTAGTGGGTGTTGGGCTAATAACCGTTAAGTGGTGTATTAGGCTTTAGGGTTTGTTGTTTTGGGCCTGTTTAGTTTTTTATAATGGCATATTTGGTTTAAAAGGCCCAATGTGATAAAGGCATATATAAGCCTTAGTCTTTTGATGCTTATTGGGCTGACTTGGCCCAATAAAATGGGTCGGGTTGGCCCGATAATAATAAAAATTCATAAGATTATACATAACCTTATACTTTAACTACTATTTAGATCCAAATATTTAACACTAAAAAACTTGCCCTCACCGCCGTGCATTCCGTGTCTATCTAACGGAGTATCGTTTTGTGTTTATCAGAGATAGGTTCGATTGAGCCGTGTGTGTGTGTTATTAGATAATGAGTCTATTCGTTCTATAGCGCTTTCTTTAAAACAATCCCCCTTTAGAAACAGTACCTCTCAAATAACACCCCCTCAAAAAACCACCCCCCTCTCCAATGTCTCTCATTCGCGAGTCTACAGATTCTCACACACCCACCCACATATACAAATCCAAACAACCAAAACATCGTGACACTCACAAAGTATTAATTTTATTTATGTCTGCGATCTATAGCGAGTATCGTAGAAATTCTCTTCTGTTTATGCTCTAGCGATAGCTGCG
>BQNB010042823.1:1683-31683 GCA_026074375.1 Tanacetum coccineum | reverse complement strand
TATGTTTTATAAAAAGGATTGTGGGCTTTTGTTGGGCTTGGGCTTGTATTGGGCCCACTGGGTTTGGGTTTGGGCCCAATAAGGTACAGGTTTGGTTATTGGGCTTTTTCAAGCCCAATAAGGTACTGGGCTAGGATTGGGCCTTCAAAGTCTCAAGTCTTTGTCAATTGCAACAAATGGGCTGCTTGTAAATGATTGAGGGCCCAGATGGTCCTTCACAGTCTCATAAATATACTATTGGGCTTTCCGGCCCCATCAGATGGGTATAGATGCATTCAATAGTATTCTTCAGTCCGGCTCCGGTTTACTGCTGATTCTATCATATTTGACTCTGACTTTGGCATTTTTTTGGACCTTTGCCTTGATTTTGCACAGTCTTTTCCATTCATGCTCAGTTTGTCATTGGCTTGGTTTTCTGTCTTTTTGGTTGATATCCACTTTCCTGCACAATACAAATGGCAAAACTAACATATATTTGGCACTTTTTGTGTCTGTTTTTGGTCATTATAAGCCGTTTCTTTAGAGTAAAAGATATGTGTAATTAAGCACATATCAAGATATCTTGAGATCCGTGTATCTAACTTGCCAAGAGGATCCTTTTATACCAAGGATAAACCCTAACAGGCTTACAAAACGCGTACATATCGTTTCCTAAAATCTCTCATACTATCCTTAAACGGTACTAACTATGTTTCTACTATCGGTACTAACTAACTTGATCATACTTAACAATTTGACTGCCAGTACTAACTAGAACTATCAGTACTAACTAGTTGTACTGTCGGTACTAGTTTAGGAAAACGTAATTCCAAAAAAAAAAAAAAAAAAAAAAAATCCTAACAATCCCCCTTAAACATGAATGTTTGAACTTCATTTAACTTCATGTTTCTTTAACTTCTTAACGCATAGAGGATGTATCCAACACTTTTATTATTTTTCTTGATCCTTTTAAACACAATCCTTCTTCAGCAGCAACTTGTCTACTCAGCAACACAACAACATCTTTGCAGCAACAATCCAACTAAGTTGGCTTTGTAGTTTTTGGCAAACTACTAGCCATAAACGATTTGATGTTCCTTTACCAGTAGCCGTTTGCTCTGGATAGTTAACTCTTCATTTAAAAATATGGTGAGTTAATTACCATACAGTTTTTGTAAACTGTCAACCATCAACGGAATTGATTTGTCTTTACCAAATACGTTTCTGCTTTTGTGCCTAGCCAATGCTTCATTGGGCCATAACATGGTGCATTTGATAAACCAGAATATTTTTATAGCAAACTATCAGTTTCTATCAACAGATTTGAATTAGTCTTTACCCATGAACTGTTTTGATCCATGGACTAACCAACCCTTAACCATGAAGCATGGTGAGTTGAGAACCCTACAATTTTTGGTATAATTGTCAACCATAAACGATTTGAGAAGTCTTACCACAAGCCGTTCTACTTATGGACTAGCCCAATTTCTTAGGAGCCTGTTAAGCATGGTGAACTGATGACCATTTGTTGTGTGGTTTTACACCCAACACTCAAAGATCCTCCTTATCTCCATCAAAGTCTTCAGGTTCTAACTCTGCAAGTAACTTCTTGATAAATCTAATCAACTCTAATGCCATAGTACTGTCTTCTTCAGACTCTAACTTTAATTTCAGCATTTGCACCAGTATTCTCGTCTTCCAAAAGGATACGCTCCTACTCTACAAGCATATGAATGACTAATCCTGTCTCAGTCACTAAGGTATGTACCCTTGAAGAGCCATGTAGCTTCCAACTCATGATATTCCAATCCTGCTATGAATTCCAAAACTCATTTTCATCAGTTGGGTTGAACATAACCATCAAATCTCCCCAAAGTACTCTATCAAAACCTTCAGGTATCTCATCTTGATATCTGTCCATTACCAGCTGATACACAGCATTCAAATCTTCTCTATCAAATATTGACAACACCCTCATCAAAGTACTAAAAATAACTACTTGTCCATTGCTTCTAATCAACCCACATTATTGATTAATTTCGCTTCTAATTGTCATGCTTTATCAGCCTGTGGTTTAGTTCCAAGACAACTAATATTTTCCATTCTTTGATAGGATATTCCTGTCAAGTATTTCATAATCTACTCCTTTTCCTCATCTGAGCTATAGTTAAGTGTAATCTCAGCTCATCATTCTCTTCTCACTATCATCTTCAAAAGTGTTTTTGTATGAATCATCTTTTATTGACTTCATTCCTTTTTCCTAGTACCAAGTTTGTCTCTTCGGGTACTTTCTTCTGTCTTACTCCTCCGTCTGAACTTCTTCTTACGTTCCTCCTTGATTACTTCACTTTAGAGGAATCAATTTCTTGTCATATCATCCCTTTTGATCATCCTTCATCTGCAGCAGACCCACCAGAAATAAAATCTTCATCTGACCTCTAATCTCTCAATAGAGCTTGTAATTCTCAAACTTCTGGTTTCAGTCAGAGTGCTTGTAGTTTCCTCATGGCTTCAAGTAGTGACATCAGTGATTTCTCCAGTTGATTCTTTGTAGGTGGTCTGTTCCTGATGGCCTCTGATCTCTGTTGAGCAAGGAATTTTCTTTGAGCACAATTGTGTCATGAAGGAACTTTGCTCGTCTTCATATTTAAAATTGCTCTCTTCTTATTCTTGAAGTTCTCAGCCAGAAGTCTATCTGCCTCAATACTTGCTTATATCACCAAAATTTCTTATGAGAGCGGCATTGTAGCTTTTTCTTCACTATTCATTTTCTTTCGTTCTTCACCTTCCCACTTCTGAATTTTCCTAGCCATCTCTTCATCACTTTCAAGCTGTTTAAACTCTTCTCAGCTTCAGGAATACCATCAGATTCACTTTCAGATCATCTCCTCTCAATTTTCCTAATTTTCCTTGTCTTGTTGGATCATTTTTGGAAGAGGCTTTAATGTCAGAAGTGATCTTGTAGAGGTAGGCCTAGGTCTGTCAGTTTCTTCAATATCCTTCAACTCTACACCTTTCTCCTTTTCTCTAAAAACTGCTTTGGCTTGACTCATGTTGAGAAGAACCTTAGCTATTGTTTCATCATCTCCAAATATTGTAGAAGTAGGTGTTTGAGTGGCTTGAGTAGCACTTCCTTCTTCAGTATGATCTTCAGTACCTTTTCTTTGCCCCATCAGTACTTTTTACTTTGCTCTTCATACCTTCAATTGTTCAGCTTACCTATCAATTTGCTATCAGTACTGATACTTGGATCCTTAGTACTAACTATTGGTCTGTCCAGTACTAACTTCTCCTTGTAGTACGAACTTTCTCTTGTCAGGACTAACACATCTTCCATACTAATATTCTTTTTCATCAATCTCCTTCTCTTCATCCACTATTTCTCTTGTCCTCCCCACATCTTGAGCATTCTCTGTTTCCATATGATCAACTGTATCTTCAAGAATACATCAAATAGAGGATTTCTTGATTGAAGATCACCTTTAAGCAAACTTTCCTCCCCTTGTTTGGATACAGACTCTTTGTGTACCCATTGTTTCTTTGAGGATCTCTTTCTTGCCAACGTTTGCTTTAAGGAGATACTTTGCATCCATGCTCTGTGATGTTTGATTACAGGTTTAGCTTGCTTCTTAAGCTTTTTGATATGAGCCTTCAAGTGTTGTATTTATTTGGCTTGATCTGAAACCTGTGCACATAAAGAGAGACAAAGATCATAGACACTTTGGAGAGTCATGTCACCCTCATTCCCTGAAAGGGATTTATCACTGGATGAATGACCTCCAAGATTCTCACCAGAAGTTTCTGGGATAGAATCAGGAATAGTAGTAGTGGGTGAAGGTCTTGGGGATAGGTTAGGCTGGTGCTCAATAGGTACCTCACTAGTTTGAGCAGGGGATGAGTCAGTCTGTGGCTCATAAGGTACTTCACTAGTGGGAGCAGGGGAGGGTGTAGGTTGTGCTTCAGATGGTCTTTCTGAAGAAGCACCCTCATCCTGAGTTGGTTGTACCAACATAGTAGCAAACAAAGGGGTTACTTTCCCTGAGAAATGCTTACCCTTCTTAACCATGAAAGAAAAGACTTTACTAGTTAAAGTATTTACAGGAAAATGATCTAAAGGTACAGACACATCAACTAGTTGTTTACCTAAAAAGATAGAAATAAAACGTGGGTACATTACAAACTTCTTCTTAGCATCTAAATGTCTAAGCATACCATCAAAAATTAATTTAGAAAAATTATACTTCTGATTAGATGTTAAACAAATGACAGCAGTGGCAATGTTTGTAGGAATTTGATCCCAAGAGGTGCTTTTGGAACTTAAACAATGATTAATTGTATGAAATAAAAACCTCCATTGGGGTGAAAACAAAGCTTTATTAAATGTTAACACTGTTAAATCCCCCTCATACCCCATTTGCTGTATAGCATCAAAGATAGCTTGATTAGGTAATGTGTCTATCCCATCAGCATCATCAAAATGAAGATCACGTCTTATGGATGCCTCAGAGATAGATACAGACTTGCCAGCTACTTTGGCAGTAATGTGCCTAACATTGTTGATTGTTTTGGACTTAGCAGACGTCCAAAACTGTTCAACAAATGTAGTAGATACAATAGGACTTACAGTGAGAGCAAAATGAATGGAACTTCGCTTGAGAAAGTCAATGATTTCGTGAAACTCCTCATTCCCTTCAGACTTCTCCAAGTATGCGACCATGTTATGCTTCGGACATGAATCAAGAACAGCCATTTTTCTTGAAATAGAGATCGACGTGAAAATAGAAATTAGGGCTTGTAAGTGCGAATGTAGTTTAGAGAGAGAATGCGTACGAAACTGCGCAATTGAAATGGGTTTAAATAGGTTTAGGAGACCTAATTTCAAGGAAACCGTTTCAATTTACACTTTGTACCCTCGTCGGTATTTTTCTTTAACAGCTCTAAAGCGGTACAAACTTTGCCCAGCGGTACTAACTTTGCACTGGCGGTACTAACTTTGTCCAACTCAAGAAGGAACAATGTAGGTAACAGGAGTGCTTCAGCACCATTAGTAACTCTGCCCAACCACTCTCTAAACTCTTTCAAACCTCTAGAAATATACAACCTTAAGAAATACATCACCTATGGTTAGCATGTGTCTCTTTTACAAACTTTTACAACACATCATATTTCCTCCCTTTAACCAATGCAGCTTATGGATTTATCATCCCAATATTAACAACCAAGAACTGAAACCTGCTAACATCAAATGCCTTGGTGAGTAAATCAGCTACATTGTCATCAGTGTGGATTTTAAGCACCTGAATGAGTTTCTTTTCATAAGCATCTCTTATGAAATGGTGCCTAATAGCAATGTGCTTTGTCTTGGAATGATATACTGGATTCTTTACAATGCAAATGGTGCTCTCATTATCAATGTAGATTTTTGTGTTCATGAAGTTGAACCCATAGTCTAACATTTGATTCTGAATCCACAAAACTTGCCCACAGCAGCTTGCAGCAGCAACATATTCTGCCTCTGTAGTTGAAGTAGCCACAATAGTCTGCTTCTTGCATTGCCAAGAAATGAGTCTCCTGCCAAGAAATTGACAACCTCCTGTTGTGGATTTCCTGTCAAGATTTGCTCCAGCATAGTCACTATCTGAGTAGGATTCCAGGTCAAATGAAGACACTCTAGGATACCAAAGACCCAGTTTGGGTTTGCCCTTTAGGTACCTAAAAATTCTCTTGACAGCACTTAGATGGGAAGTCTTTGGAGTGACCTGAAACCTAGAACAAGCACAAACTGCAAACATAATGTCAGGTCTAGAAGCAGTCAAGTACATTAAAGAGCCAATCATGGACCTATAGAGATGGACATCCACATCACTGGCTTCCTCATCCTTGACTAAAGGCTTCTGAGTCTCAATTGGTGTACTAGCAGTCTTAACATTTGCAAAGTCAAACTTCTTCAGGATTTCTGCAACATACTTATCCTGACTAATAAAGATACCATCTTCCTTCTGTTTGACTTGTAATCCAAGAAAGAAAGTGAGCTCTCCCATTGAACTCATCTGAAATCTACTCTTCATTAATGCCTCAAACTCATCACACCAAGATTTCTTTGTAGACCCAAAGATGATATCATCCACATAGACTTGAACTAGTATGATATCATGTTTGTCCTTCTTTAGGAAGAGAGTTTTGTCAATAGTGGAGGAGATGTTATGGTGCGAGCTTATGTGGATAGGCCGCGGATGACGGAGTAGTGGTCGCAAGGGTGCAGTGGGGCTCTCGCGAGGGAAATGTACGAAGCACGAGAAGAGAGAGGGCATCAGAGACTCTGAGGGTGGTCAGTAGGTGTGCGGGGGCAAAGAACTTATATAACTGGGAGTATAGTAGAGCCTCAACAACGACTGCCTAAAAAGCATTGCTAGTAACTACCAGTGTGTTGTAGAGAGGCTTTTACAAACTGTATACTTTTCTTAGGATGTTTAGGTATCTTGAAAACCGTGTGTTTAGACACATTTACCTCTTCATCAATTTCCCATAAAGAAAGGCACTTTTCACATCCATTTGATAGACTACAAAACCCATATATGAGGCAAAGGCCAAAAAGATCCTTATGGCTTCAAGTCTTGCCACAGGAGCAAAAACCTCATCATAGTCTATCCCTTCCTCTTGCCTATGACCCTGACTAACTAACCTTGCTTTATTTCTGACAACAACTCCTCTTTCATCCTTCTTGTTTCGATAAACCCACTTTGTACCGATACCTTCTCTCCCATACGGCAAATCTGCTAAGACCCAATACCATTGTATCTCAAACTGCAACAATTCTTCTTGTATAGATCAACCCAGCTTTCATCTCAAGAGCTTCTGATCAACCTTCTTGGGGTTTCATGTTGAGATAGGAAACAAGCAAATAAACAGTGATGAAAGTCCTTATGGTTAGTTCTCTTTTGTTTTTGAACATAGCTAACAAAAGCATGAGCTCTAGAACTTGTATTTACTTTGCTTCTTTTGTACTGCTGAGTTTGGATCTCTTAGAATAAGTGCTCTAGGATGAGTGGAGTGAATCCTTGATGTGGGAATAGGACTAACATTCACAACAGTTTCTAAGTTTGTGAAGTCAGCCATTGCACCCTCATCATCAAAAGATAAAGTAGTGAAAATACCATCAGTGGAATTTTGATAGATATCCTCAAGTGGAGGTATCTCTGAATCATCATCTTCAGAATGTGTTGGATCAGCAAGAGATAATCCCTCATAAGGACTGGCAGTACTAACTGGTATGCTAGCAGTATTAAATGGGTTAGTACTGCTAGCTTTGGCTGGTTTGCTAACAGTACTAAAAATGTTAGTACTGCTAGGCTTAGCAGCTCCTTCTTTGATAACCAAGGTCTCAAACTTCTTCCTGAGAGCTTCAACTTCCTTATAAGCTTCCTTTTCTTGCTTCTTAAGTCTTTCAAGGTCATCTGTTAGCCTCAAAATAATGAGTCGAACAATGGAAGTTCGTTCATAACTATCTTAGGTCTCAGTCACTAAATTAATATACGATAAGACCCATATTGGAATTTTTTTTTTATTTTTTTACAAAGCAGTCTTGAGCAGATTCATCCTCTTTTTCAGAATCCCCTGCATCAATAATGTCTTCTGTACCTGCATTGTGATTAGCTTCTTGTGGACCTGCATGTTTGTTAGCTTGATTCTCTAATCTTACAGGTTGATAATTCATAGAATCAGTCAAATAATCAAGATCAAAAAGCCAAGTTGGTCCTTTCCCTGCAACATTTGGTTTATTCTCTAAAAAGGTGATGTGCAGGTTTTCTTCAACTCTCTTGGTTTCTAAATTGTATACCCTAAAAGCCTGCTTTATAGAGATAACCAACTAAAAACCCTTCAATCTGATTTTTCTAGCAAACTTGCCCAGGTGTCAATGGTATTCAATATGGTCACATGCACCCAAAAGTTACTTATGTAGCTTATATTGGATTTTACCCGATTTAAAGTTCATAAGTGTGTCCTTATATGAGGTCTTGGTTACTAAATACCCTATTTAGAAACATAACAAGCAGTACTAACTGCTTCAACCTAAAAAATGTTAGGTAAAAATGAAATCATCAACTGGTCCTAGCACCTCAATAAGGGTCATGTTCTTTTTCAGCAACTCCATTTTGTTATGGAGTTCTGGCATTACGATATTCCCCCTTGATCCCTTTTGCCCACAAAATTCAACAACATCATTGTTCTTGAATTCTGTACCATTATCACATCTAATACTTTTAACTTTTTGATTTAATTGGTTCTCAATTTATCTTATAAAGTCCTTAAGGATTCCACTAGTTTCATCCTTAGTTCTTAAGAAGAACACCCAACTAAACCTGCTAAAATCATCAGTGATAACTAGGCAATAAGTCTTATGGTTTAAGCTCCTTACAGATTGTAGGTCCAAACAAATCCATATGAAGAAGTTGTAAGGAGTGGCTAATAGAGCTTACTGATTTGGCCTTATAGGAGGCTTTGTGTTGCTTTCCTTTCTGACAAGCAACACAAGTGTGGTCATTTTGAAAAATCTTTAAAGGTAAACCTCTTACAAGGTTTCCCTTTACAAGTTGTTAAGTTTTTGAAGTTAACATGACCCAACTCCTATGACATTTGTTAGTATTCCCCCCCCATCAATTGTGGCCTTGCAATTAAACAAGCTAATCCTCCAGAAGGAACAATGTTCTCTAAATTGAAACTGTACATATTATTTTGTTTGGGATTTTAAGTAATACTTGATTTTCATCAAGGTAACTTAAATTCAGGAGACAAAACAAGACATTCAAGATCAGTAAACAGAACTGTTCTTTAGTCACACATTTGTGACACAGAAAAGAGATTGAAATGCTAAAGTTCTTTCACAAAGCACACATCCTCAAAATCTAACTTTCCTGTTTTTATTTTACCTTTACCAGTTATGTAACCTTTACTACCTCCAAAAGCAACAGGGCCACCATTAAAGTCTTGATATTCAGCAAGGTAGGCCTTGTTTCCAGTCATGTGCCTGGAACATCCACTATCAACAATTCCTTTATTCTTTAAAGCTCTATGTGGATAATCCTGCACATCAAATGAAAGAGATTAGATTCTTTTAGGGACCCAAGCCTGTTTGGGCTTGAGTCTGCCTAGTGGATCTTTGAAGGTGTAACAATTTCTAAGACTGGATCCACCATTGTATTTGGAGATATTGTGCCAGTTGTATCTTTGCGGTCTCCAATTACAACCTGCTGAGGGCTTAACAGCAGTTTCCCTTTCCCCCCAACAGTACTAACTACATTTACCTTAGCAGTATTAACTTTTTGTTTTGAAAAATTTGTGCTAAGTACTGTTGTCTTTTTGAAATCCTTGGAGATGGTGAATTGATTGTTTTGTGAAAAACATTTGCTGGTCTAACTCTATTCACAATGGGCTTAACAGTATTAACTTTCATAGCAGTACTAGTTAGTACTGCCTGTCTGTTAAAACTTTGCCTAGCAGTACTAACATTTTTAGTACCGCTAGCTCTAGCAGTATTAACTGGAATTTTGCCAGTTCTAGTTAGTACTGCTGAAGGAACAAATTGATTTTGTTTATTTACTCTTTGCACATTGTTCCAAGTTTGCCTTATCTCCCTTTGACTAGACTTTCTGTTCCACCCATTGTTTAATTCAGCTTTTCTAGCCATCCTCTTCTCATGGAAATCACAATCTCTGATTAAATGATTAAGCCTTCCACATACAAAACATGATTTTACAGTAAACCCATACCCAAAATCTTTCTTGTCAACTTTAGGTTTTTGACTATGTGTGAACTGATTCTTAACAGTTTCCCTAGGATTTTTTACTTGCTTGTTAGCAAAACTAGGTGTTCTTGTTTCTTTTGTTGGTATTGACACATACTCATCTTCACTATCTGATTCATAACTCCTCAATGATAGGGCCATTCAGACCAGACCTTAGTTGACATTCTACATTGGATACATTGATAACTGGTTCAATATTTCATTGATTCAGATGGTTCGTGTACTAAGTTAGATTCACAGGTAATCCAAATTCACTTGTTTTGATTTCTATATTCACTAGGTTGAGTCTGTTGGACCATATGTAAATTGTGAGTAATCTACTTCAATATCAGGTCCAGATGGCATATAATTCCCAGTCATGGGTGAAGGTACAACATGCATTCCTCTTGCTGTAACAAACCTATCATATAAATGTTGTTTTTCCAACTCACTCTCCTTATTCATAAAAACACTTTGTAAAACTTCATTTTCATAGCTCAAAATACCATCATATCTGTGATCCCCATACCCAAGCCCAAACTTATCATTAGCACTCATTTGGGTATTAAGCAGTTTACTAAGATTTCTAGAAGAGTTATGCCATTTTTCTACTTTAGCCTTTAAATCTTCTTTTTCCTTTTGAGCTTCTGCTAGCAATTTCTTATGGTATGTTAGAACATCTGTTTTATCATCTAAATCTATCTTCATAAATTTTATCTTTTGTTCATACCAAAGTTGACCTTGTTGATGAGCAACTAACTGTGCTTCAACTTTCTTAAGACCTTGAGAATATGCCTTTATTTCTATGCTTGCATCACTAAGTTGTTCTCTCTGAGCATCATACAGTTTTTTAAGGTTAGCATAAGACTCTTTACACTTATTTGAACAAGAAGTTACCTCTGTGTCTGATTCTGAGCTGTTGCAAGCCATCAAAGCATAATCTTCATCTTCTTTAGAGTGACTGGTCCAATCTACACTTCTCCATCAATGGTCACCAATGCTTTAGAGTCCTCCTTCTTTCCAGTTCTACTCCCATCCTTATTTCTAGAGTTCTAAGCATCCCTCCTCCTATTATCTTGATTTCCATTGATTCTACATTCTCTAGCAAAATGCCCCGTCTTGTGGCAATTATAGCATTCAACTTTGGTTTTATCAAAGCCAACTGGTTCTTTTGCATCAAACTGTAGCTTTCTACCAGTCTTTTTTGTAAAACTTTTTCATTCTCATTGAGATCATGGCCACTTGCCACTTCAAGTCCATTTCTTCTAGGTCATATTCATCAAGCTGTTCTAAGTCCTCATGATCCAGTTAAGGACAACTTGATTGATTAGCAAGCAAGGAGTATGATGATGTTTGTTCATACTGTGGGTTTTGACCAGAAGTATTGGAAACACTATAAGCGGTACTAACATCATTAGTACTGCTGGTGTTCTCAGAGACAAATGCTACATTTTGCGAGCTAGAAGATGATGCAGTAGAGCCTTTTACATCATTCTCAAAGACTCTTAGATTATTGTACAGATCATCAAAACTGAGACTGTCCACTCCTGGTTTAGTCCTCATAATTAAGGAAACTTGTGACCAGGCAGAAGGTAGAGATCTTAGGAATTTTTGATTTGCATCCTCAGTGGATACACCTGCTCCATGAATCTCTAATTGACTCAGAATACTTTGAAATCTGTCATAGCCTTTGTGAAGCCCTTCTGAGTTAGATACAGAGAATCCTTCAAACTGTTGCTTCAAGATATACTTTTGCATCTTCTTGGATTCATCATTTCCACCAAATCTAGATTTACCAAGATGATCTTTTGGTAGAGCCATAAGCAAAGTGGTCCTTGCTTTTCTCTCTTTTTCTTTGGCTATAATTTCTTTTGCAGTTCTGGGAGGCAAAACCTTAATTTGTCCTTGCGTATCTGTAGTGATTGATACAGGACCATTCCCATTTTGTATAACCTCCCAGATTGGATAGTCTGTATGGGCCAAATAATGTTCCATTTTCATGGCCCATATATCATATTCTCCTTTTTTGAGAATAGGCAGTTTGATGGTTGATACTGTATGAGGAGTTTGTTGTGTTGGTGTTTGTGATGATAATGATGGAGGTGGTGGAATTTCATCTTGTGATCCATACTGTTTAGTTTTGTAGGATGGTTATATGTATAATTGGATTTGGTTTGTTCTTCTTACTCCAGAGTTTCTCACAGGCTCTGATACACTTGTGTGTCCCAAACTAATAGATCTCAGCAGCCTATAAAGGATTAGCCAAAGATGTATAAATACAGTTTGACTATGTAGAAACACTGACTATGAATACTATGTGTTAATGCGGAATCTTAACACAAGTACTAAGAAGAACAATGAAAAACTAAATAATAATTTCTATTAATCTGCTTTGAGTGATTACAGATTACTAACTATGAGATATGATTTTTGTATGAGATATATTTAGCTCGTATCTAACTATGCCAAGAGGGATCCTTTTATAGACCAAGGATAAACCCTAACAGGCTTACAAAACGCGTAAAAGATAATACATATCTTTTCCTAAATATCTCCATACATATCCTCTTAAACGGTATCTAACTAATTTTCTACTATCGGTACTAAATAACTGAATCCAGTACTTAACATTTTGTACTGTCAGTACTTAACTATAACTATCAGTACTAATTATTTAATACTGCGTTACTAAGTTTAGGAAAACGTAATTCCAGAAGGATGATATACTTCATGAGAAATTATTGAATATCAATCTTCTTATTGCTTGTGATTTACCTTCGAGTGATGATTTCTCTCCTATTAGTATTTTTGAGGAAAACTCTGTGACTTTCTCTAACCCTCTTTTCTATTCAAATGATGATTTTACCTCTAGTAATAACGATCACTATCCGATTGGACGAAACCGAAATGATGTTTAAAATTTACTCGAACCCTCTTTTCGAATTTGACGACGAATATATCTCTAGTGACGTAAATCCTCTTTTTAATGAGGTATTAGAGGACATCGAGTGCAAGGATTCTTATGATTACAACCTTGATGAGTCGACTTTCCTAGTCACACCTCTTTCCGATTCTAATGAGGATGAGTGTCTCGCCCCATGTGACGACATTAAGCTTCTTCTTCACCATGATCCGTCTATAAGTGTTGTTTCCATTCTTGAGGGGCTCACCGATGAACCGCCTCTCGAAGAGAATGATGATTTATTTGATTTGGAATCTAAAGAGAATGATTGGAAGAAGATTTGTACGATGCTCCAATTGATGATTTGATTACCGAGGATAAAGTTTTCGACCCCGGGATTCATGAGATAAATTTTTCTCCTACATATGTGAACTTACCCTTTGAGGATCGCCATTATCTTTCTTCACATATTTTTCCGTAACTTTTATTCCTTGTTTCACTATCCGGTTAATTTTATACTTTTCCTACTCTCCTCCGAGAGTGAGGATACATTTTTGAACCTGGAAACATCTTCGCTTTTCATTTTTCTTCTCTGTGGAAAACTAGAAGGGGGGTTGAATAGATTACCGCTTTTTAATTAAAGGTTTTGAAGTGTTTGAAAAAAAATATTCTAGATTTGAATTTTTGTGAACTCAATACTTGCACAATATGCAATAATATAATTATCTAAAACATTGATATGATAGTATGAGGATATAATTAAACAAAAGAATAAGAGTAAGGAACAATCAAACCAAACGCGAGGATTTATATTGGTTCGGTAACGAAGCACCTCTTCGCCCTATCTGCACTCCCGACACCTAACTTGATGGTTTTCTCACATGTCAACAAGCTCCTTATGGCGGAGAAAACCATAACACAGTTTGAAGATTTTGTTTTTCTTGCTTTTGACCGTTTGAAGACTTTCTTTATTATCCTTTTCAAATAAACTTTCAAGTTTCCAATAAGTTCGTCAATGTGGTAAGGTTGTAATATTACCTTTGATTCTTCAATCGTCATGAATTTCGCAGCTCCATTGTTGATGTAATGCCCTAAAGAAATTTCCTAACACAGTTTCTTGGCTAAAAAAACCTTCATCAAGTGGCTTTTAGACTAGTAATAATAGTGTTAAAATTTAAGCAAAGGCATTATTTATTGATTCCTCTTTCGGAGTCACCCCCCTCCCCATCGAAAACTGTTCATATTGTTGAAAAGAAGATATAATTTTTGTTAGCTTTGACTTGATTATTACCTTGATGTGTGATTAGCAAGGTATCCCAAATTTCTTTTGCGGTTTGACACATAAAAATTCCTTTCCGTAATTCTTTAAGTGGCAAAGGCATTATAAATTACCATTTTAGCTTCATTATTTTTTGCAAGTTTCTTTTTTTAAAATCATCATTTTTGTTTATGAAAAATGTACAACTTCATCCTTTTTAGTTTCGGATTATTTGTAAGTAGCGTAAAATCACCATCGTTAATAACATACCAAAGATCTAGAATCTTTTGACTTCACATAAATTTCAAATCTATTTTTCGCAATAAAATAAATCCATCACTTTCAAATAATGATGGTCCTTCGCAGTCGATTGCCCTTCTAAATATTTTTCCGATTCCATAGATCGATTCAAGTTTTAAAATACAATTTATTTTAAAAATCTTGTTTAGCGTGGCTCTTGATACCAATTTTGGAAAACTAGAAGGGGGTTGAATAATTTACAGCTTTTTAATTAAAGGTTTTGAAGTGTTTGAAAAAAAATTCTAGATTTGAATTTATGTGAACTCAACACTTGCACAATATGAACAATATATTTATCTAAACAATTGATATTGATAATATGAGGAAATAATGTAAGACAAGAGATAAAAGTAAGAACAATCAAATCACAACGCGAGGATTTATAGTGGTTCGGTAACGAAGCACCTCTTCGCCCTACTCCACTCCCCGAGCACCTAACTTGAGGGTTTTCTTCACTATGTCAACAAGCTCCCTTATGGCGGAGAAAACCATACACAGTTCGAAGATTTTGTTTTTTCTTGCCTTCGATCGTTTCGAAGACTTTTCTTTATTTACCTTTTCATAACTTTCAAGTTCCAAAAAGTTTCGTCAAGAGGTAAAGTTGTAAGATTCTTTGATTCTTCAATCGCCGTGACTTTCGCGCGCCATTTTGTATGTAATGCCCTAAGAAATTTCCTAACACAGTTCTTGCTAGAAAAACCTTCATCAAGTGCTTTTAGACTAGTAATAATAGTGTTAAATTTAGCAAAGGCATTATTTATTGATTCCTCTTCGGAATCGTAAATTGTTCATATTGTTGAAAAAGAAGATATATTTTGTTAGCTTTGACTTGATTATTACCTTGATGTGCGATTAGCAAAGTATCCCCAAATTTCTTTTGCGTTGACACATAAAAATTCTTTCATATTCTTTACGTGGCAAAGCATTAAAAATTACCATATTAGCTTTCATTATTTTTTGCCCGTTTCTTTTTAAGATCATCATTTTGTTTATGAAAAGGTACAACTTCATCCTTTTTAGTTTAGGATTATTTTGAATAGGAGTAAAATCACCATCGGTAATAACATACCAAAGATCTAGATCTTTTGACTTCACATAAATTTCAAATCTATTTTTCCAATAAATAAATCCATCATTTCAATGATGATGATTTGCATAGATTGCCCTTCTAAAATATTTTTTACCGATTCCATAGATCGATTCAAGTTTTAAGATACAGATTATTTTAGAAATCTTAGGTGACCAGGCTCTTGATACCAATTGTGGAAAACTAGAAGGGGGTTGAATAGTTTATTGCTTTTTAATTAAAGGTTTTGAAGTGTTTGAAAAAAAATTCTAGATTTAAATTTTTGTGAACTCAACACTTGCACAATATGAACAATATATTTATCTAAACAATTGATATGATAGTATGAGGAGATAATGTAAGACAAGAGATAAGAGTAAGAACAATCAAACCACAACGCGAGGATTTATAGTGGTTCGGTAACGAAGCACCTCTTCGCCCTACTCTACTCCCCGAGCACCTAACTCGAGAGTTTTCTTCACTATGTCAACAAGCTCCCTTATGGCGGAGAAAACCGTACACAACGTTGCTTACACCGATTTACGAAACAAAGCCAAATATCGAGTTCTAATCTTAGCTAGAACCAATCTATCACCACACAACTTCACGACTTCATAACTTCACAACTTCTTCACAACTTCAAACTCCTCACTTATTTTTCTTCACGACTTCACTTACCACACTACTTTATGCGACAACTAACTCACACTACATGGTAAGATCACCACGATCTATCAATACTACAAAGATTGTAGCCAAGATTCTACTACTACAACATAAATACAAAATAAACAAAAAGATTTACAAGTTTATGATATGGATGCAATAAATGCAACAACACATAAAGGTTGTCAAGAATACTTCTTCACTTGAGGATGGAAGTATTCTTCCTTAGCACTTTGAGGAATTGAGTTAGATACTTTAGAAACAAAGCTTTTATGGATTAAATGATCAAAGGATTTTGATGAGATGTGTGGGCTGTTTTAGAACAGAAAGAATAAGTGCAAAAGGTGAGAAAATTATGGGGAAAAGTCTAGTATTTATAGGACAAACTAGGGGAGCGTCTACCTAGGGGAGGTCCCCTTAAATAGGTGGGCGGTCCCCTTAATTTTAAGGGGGCCGATCGTGTATTTAAGGGGGCCGCCCAAGACTAGGGCTTCCCCACTTTATCTTTTGTGTAGGGGGAATTTTCTGGAACTTTTCTAGCCGTTTTAGGTCTGAAAATTTTAATTTTAAAATGTTTATTTTGAATAAACATTTCTTTTAATTGTAGAAAATATTTTGTAATGTTTATAAAATGATTACAACATTATATAAAAGTGTAAGGGTTGAAATAAAAATTCCTTGATCATAAAAATGCATTAAGCATTTATTTTATATCATACCTTTAAAAAAATGATGTATGTTGAAATGAGAATTTACTACTAATAACTTGTTTACCGTATAATTTTTACGTGAATTTTTTTATATTTTTAGTGATTATCAAAAACATAAAGATGTGAAAAAATATTAGTAGTTTTTTGATGTTTTTAGGCATATATTTTTTTATCAACAATCTCCCCTTTGTTGATGATTACAAAATTTAAAACATCATTAAATGTAAAATTATTTTAAACAAAGAATTTAGTAGTTTTCAAGACATTTCTCCCCCTTTTTGTAGAATCAAAAAGACATCATCGAGAATTGCTAGTTAAATCAACGGAATAAATGCTCCCCCTTGATGTGTGCCCCCCTCGTTCGAGGGCACCAAGGAATTGAGCTATGGTTTCTTGGCTACAAAAAAGAGTTAGAACAATACAAATATTTCTAACATGTAACAAGAAGGAAGGAAAAATATGACAAGTGCAAGCAATCATCAAAGCAAAAAAAAAATACTTCATTCATTAAGACATGTTGTGAATAACCACAAGCATACATAAATAGAAAAACAAATATGCTTTAGAAGCATATTAATACATAAAGAAAAATCCTAAATAGCCATAGAAGGATTTTGACTTGCTTGCGATACAAAAGGATTTGACGATTATTTGAAGGCATATTACGAGATTAGTTAGTTGGAGAGTTTGGAGCGGAGGCGGTTGTGGAAGGGTAATCTCTTTGAACTCTAGGTGGTGGATGATGTTGAGTGAGGAGGAATTCAATCCAATTGATATCCTCACTTAAAGCAAGGAATTGTTTTTGGGTGAAGATGCAACAAGGGCAATACCCAACATGGGTTTCAACTTGGTTGATGTTGAGGGTGTGTGGTAAGTTTAGAGAGTAAGGTGATGAGGGAATGTTGTTTTGTTGTTGAGTGAGATTGCCATGCTAGAGGTTATAATAGGTCTTGTAGTTGATTAATGTCATCAACTAGTCTTTCTCTACTTGGAGATAGAGGTGGTGTGTGTTGAGTTTGGTTGTTTACTTTGAGGTGGAGCTTGAGTGTGAGCAATATGTGAGTTGATGGGTGAGAGGGGGAAGTGAAGATGTGAGGCAACTTGTGGTGATGTGGGAGTGTCCTTAGTGTAAAGATTTGGTAATGCTTGATTAGGGTGATTGTTTTCTTGAGATGGTTCATGATGAGGAGTGAGTGGTTTTGGAATTAGTGAAGTTTATTGAGCACATTTGTGTGTTGCAAAGTTGGTTTCTTCCTCGAGAATGGCTTTCCACACTCAATTGGCAACCCTTGATGGTTTGATGTGGGTTTGGTTAAGAGATGTCATTGGTGGGATGATAGTATAATGATGAATGAGGATGTATTTATAGTGGAGGAAAGGTTTAAATTAGGACAAATGAACATTCAAAGGATTAAATCCAAGAAATGTTTGTGAATTTAGGGAAACAGTAGCTAAGTCTAGAGGGTGTTTGGTTAAAAAGAAAAGAAAAATACTGTTTTCCCCATGTTTGCCTAGGCCGGTCCCCTTAATTAAGGGTCGGTCCCCTTAAAATTAAGGGGATCGCCCTTTATGAATTAAGGGGGCCGCCTACTGGGATTTCCCAAATTTCCTAAAATTCAATTTTTCTCAAAATTTTATGTGAGGGTTTTTGTTTTGGAGGTTAGTTTGCAGCAAGTCCATCCTTTTATGGAATTAAGGTTTTTTAGGCACATAGCATTTAAAGCATTCAACAGTCTATATATAATATATATATGACAAGATGTAGGACAAAACTATTTCACATAATTTTAGTTTTATACTCATATATGAATTGAGAACTAAAAAAAAATAAAGAACATATATAAAATAGTAACAGGATATGATGCACAAAGAATTTTTCTTGTCAAGAGGGCTAAGTTAGAAATGAACTAAACTTATGTGCAAGTACTAGTGTGTGCCTAAATGCGACAAATATGGAGTAGTGATTATTTCGACACTAAGACATGAAAAACCTAAGAAATAATCCAAATGCTCCTTGATTTAATTTTGCTCAACCAAGAATGTCGAAATATATATATTAGATTATATACTTTTCACAACAAGGCAATCATTATGCATATGTGAAAAATGTTTTTAGCATATCTTAACAATATATGAAACTTGATTTTTATGTGCTCCTAGTTGTGAGAAGAACTTTTTAGAAAATAATAGATTAGGATTATTGTATATATGTATAATGAGATATGCATTGAGATAGAAGAATTAGTAGAAGTTTGTTTATAAACGTTTCCCAATCTTGTGTTTCTTTTGTGCGAAAATACAAGCCTAGACTCAGAAGCATTTTTTTTGTCAGGGGTGGTCCCCTTAAAGTCTGGGCGGTCCCCTTAAAATTAAGGGGGCCGCCCTTTATGAATTAAGGGGGCCGCCATTTGTTTGAAAAAATTTCTCAGGATTTTTGTCAAACAATGATTTCTTTATTATGCCGAAAACTTAATCGATTTGTTCCATCAATCCGAGGCTTGAGACCATAACTAGTTAAATAGGCTTCACGTTTAAGTGGTTTAGTTAAGATATCGGCTATGTTGTCTTCCGATGTTACCTTTTCTATATAGATATTTCCTTTTTGAACATTATCGCGAAGGAAGTGATGATGAATCTTAATGTGTTTTTTTGTTCGTGAGTGTTTGAACGGGATCTACTTAAGTCTATACCTCTTTGATTATCACACATAGGAATGTCGTTTAAACCTAACGCCCATAGTCTGATGAGAGCTTGCTTCATCCCATAGAGCTTGTTGACATGCCTTCCGCGTTTTTTTTTTTTATATTTTTTTTTTTTTTTTACTTTTTTTTTTTTTTTTTTTTTTATTTTCGGGGGGGGGTTATGACTACGTATTTTTCCCCCCGCTTCGATTGTGGAGTTGGCAAGAGCAGTTTGCCTTTGAAAACCAAGATGTTAGACAACTCCCATAAACGTGCAAACACCACTAGTGCTCTTTGCGATCCACGAATCTCCCGTAAGATCCGAATCCGCATAACACTATTGTTTCCTATGTCGGAACCCCGTAGGATACCATAATCCCAAATACGTAGTGCTTTTTAATGTATCGGGAAGATACTTTTTAACCGCTTCTAGGTGAGAAGGTTTTAGAATCCTCTTGAAAGCGGGCACAAAGGCAAACACTTAACATGATAATCAGTTCTACTTGCCGTTAAGTAATAATAAACTACCTAATCATGCCTCTATAATTTGGTTATATCTACGGACTCACACCTCTTCGTCTCTCGTGAGTTTTTTTGGTTTCCGTAACATAGGGGTCACTTTATTGGCTTAGAGTCTTCTAGTCTAAATTTCTTAAGCATTTCCTTAATAATTTTGATTTGATTAAAAAATATTCCATCATCTAATTAATTTTATTTGAATCCTAAAAGAAATTTAGTTCCCCCATCAGACTCATTTCAAACTCCATCATGCATGATCTTGGCAAAGTCATCCATTTCCTTGACAATTTGATCTGAATATAATGTCATCAACATATATTTGGACAATAATGAGATTGAAGTCTTTCTTTTTAGTGAAGAGTGTGTTATCTACCATTCCCATGGAGTAATTATGTTTAGTAAGAAAGGCTTTTAATCGATCATACCAAGCTTTTGGGGCTTGTTTTAGACCATAAAGAGCTTTCTTAAGTTTGTAGACATAATTAGGTTTTGCGAAGTTAATGAATCCTGGAGATTGTGCCACGTAAACCTCCTCATTGATAAAACCGTTAAGGAATGCACTCTTCACATCCATTTGGTATAACTAAAGTCCAATGCGCAAGCATAAGCCTAAAAGTATTCTTATGGACTCTCTAGTCTAGCTACGGTGCATATGTTTTCGTCGTAATCAATTCCTTCTTGTTGATTATATCCTTGG
Source organism: Tanacetum coccineum (assembly GCA_026074375.1). NCBI lineage: Eukaryota > Viridiplantae > Streptophyta > Magnoliopsida > Asterales > Asteraceae > Tanacetum > Tanacetum coccineum. The sequence continues at coordinate 11,124 of BQNB010042823.1, read as the reverse complement.
CACTAACCTAGCTTTGTTCTAGTTACGACGCATTTCATCGAGTTTATTTCTATATACCCATTTGTTCCTATAATGGTCATATCCATGGGATTTGGGACTAGTTCCCAAACATTATTTGTTTTGAATTGGTTTAGTTCCTCTTGCATGGCCATTACCCAATTTTCATTTTTTAATGCCTCATTTATATTTTTAGGTTCTATTGTCGAAATAAAGCAAAAGAAATTGCTTTTTATTTTGTTCTATGCAGATCTAAGATTTTCTTTGGATTAGATACCAATAACGTTTTTAAGGGGATGAGTTTTTAGATTCTTTAATAGTTACAATTTTTGATTATTTTCTAATGAAATGTCTTCAAGATTATTGCCTATGGTTTTTTGTTTATTACTAACCTCATAGCTTCTTCTCGACTACTCATCATCTTCTAATGTGAGTTTTAGGCGGGGAGGAAGTTTCATCAAATGTTTACATCAACGACTCTTCACTTTCAATTGTTTGTTTGTTAAGTGATTATGTAAGCTTTACTAATTTGCGAATATCCTAGGAAAACACCCTTCTATAACTTAGGGTCGAACTTGGTGAGGTAACCCTTTGTATTAAGAACAAAGCATTTACTACCGAATACTCTAAAATAGTTAAGGTTTGGTCTCCTACCTCTTAACAACTCGTATGGAGTTTTTCCTAAAATACGTCTAATGGAAACTCTATTAATTTATAGGTTGATGTATCGACCGCATTACACCAAAATTTTTGAGGAATGGATTGTTCGTTTACATGTGTTCTACTCAGTTTCGTTGTATGATTGCGATTTTTCCTTTCAACTACCCTTTGATTGTTTAAAAATAGAAAATAACAAGTTTCGGGATTTACGAGGAGCGGAAAAATTAATGAGATATCCCATTTATATCATAATATTTCCGAATGTACTCATTATCAAATTCCGACCATGATTCCGTTCTAATTGATACAATGGAACACCAAATTTGTTTTGGATCATTTGCTAAATACTTTTGAATTTTTCGAATGCCTTGGTTTATTTGCTAAAATCTAGTCCATGTAATCGGAGAATAGTCATACTACGATTACTAAGGAATAACGATTTCCTCCATAGTTTCGTATGGCGAAAGGGCCACAATCCATGTAAGTAAATCTAGGCATCCTAGTTGTTTAAACTATAATTTTTTAGCCTTGTGACATGTATGAGCTTGTTTTCCGAATTTTGAAGCAGCACAAAAATGTCGTCGTATTTAGTTTGGGTAGGTTTCCTAAATAATTCTTTATATGCTAATGATTGAATTAAATTGCATATTAAGCGTGACACACTAATCTTCCTATGCCATAGTGTGGAGTTTTCGTCCAATGTGCAAGGCAAATTTTTGTTCTTCCGGTTTATTCCTAGTTTCATTAACATAATTCCTCTTTCCTAATTCCTTTTCCTATAACTTTTTTCTTCTTGATTATTTTGCCAACGTGTACGGTAAAATTTCTTTGCATTTGTATCACATTATTTGACCTATCACTAAGCAAGTTATATTTTAAGTGTTATCTACGTGCTCAACATTTTCAATTATTAAAAGATCTTGAGAAATCGACTTTGCCTATGAAATTTACCGCGAAAGTTTGCCTCCCAAAGATCCGTTTCCCATATCTACTCCGTTGTATGCTTTGTATGAAGAGAACAACTTTCGATTACCGGTCATGTGTTTTAAGCATCCACTATCTTTAATCCTCCTAAGCATATTTCATCGGGCGCTTGAGCTACAAGACAAGTTTTATCTTTAGTCTTTTCCACTTCATCTTCTCTATTGTTGCTCCATGCTCCTCCAATGAATGCCCTTTGATCGTTGTTCTTTGGCGGCTTTGAACATTCTCCAATAAAGTGACTTAGGTCACCATATCTAAAACATTTTCTTTTACTTTTATCATAACCATCATTTCTACTTCTTTGGAATGTTTTTCTATCGCCTCGTGGTTGTCTTATAAATCTTCCTCGTCTCTTGAAGAATTTCTTGAATTCCTTTACGGCCATAGCATACTCTTCGTCTTCACTATCGGAGCTTGAGCTATCTTCATCACTTACTTCCTTTTTCACCTTTAATGCAAGAGATCTACTTTGTTCTTTCTTGCCTTTGACCGTTTCGAAGTCTTTCTTTATTACCTCTTCATAGACTTTCAAGTTTCCAATAAGTTCGTCAAGAGGTAAGGTTGTTAGATTCTTTGATTCTTCAATCGCCGTGACTTTCGCGCCATTTTGGATGTAATGCCCTAAGAAATTTCCTAACACAATTCTTGCTAGAAAAACCTTCATCAAGTGCTTTTAGACTAGTAATAATAGTGTTAAATTTAGCAAAGGCATTATCTATTGATTCCTCTTCCGGAATCGTAAATTGTTCATATTGTTGAACAAGAAGATATATTTTGTTAGCTTTGACTTGATTATTACCTTGATGCGTCTGTAAATTAGCAAAGTATCCCAAATTTCTTTTGCGGTTTGACACATAAAAATTCTTTCGTATTCTTTACGTGGCAAAGCATTATAAATTACCATTTTAGCTTCATTATTTTTTGCAAGTTTCTTTTTAAGATCATCATTTTGTTTATGAAAAGGTAACACTTCAATCATTTTTAGTATTCGGGATTGTTTTGTATAGGAGTAAAATCACCATCGTATATAACATACCAAAGGCTCTAGATCTTTTGACTTCACATAATATTTCAAAATCTATTTTTCCAAATAAATAAATCTATCACTTTCAAATTAATGATGGTCTTTGCATAGATTGCTCTTTATATATTTTTCCGATTCATTGATCGATTCAAGTTTTAAAATAAATTTATTTTAAAAATCTTGTTTTAGCGTGCTCTTGATACCAATTGTGAAAAACTAGAAGGGGGGTTGAATAGTTTACCGCTTTTTAATTAAAGGTTTTGAAGTGTTTGAAAAAAAAATTCTAGATTTGAATTTTTGTGAACTCAACACTTGCACAATATGAACAATATATTTATCTACAATTGACTTCATGATAGTCAATGAGGAGATAATGTAAGACAGAGAATAAGAGTAAGAACAATCAAACCACAACGCGAGGATTTATAGTGGTTCGGCAACGAAGCACCTCTTCGCCCTACTGTAACACCCCCTAAAATCTGGACAACGCAGCGGAATGGTAACATTGGGGTGCTACTTCATAGTACAAAATACAAGTCACAGAAAACGATTCTCAAAAAGAGACGTTTTATAAAATGTCACATTTTAATTTAGTAAAAAAAAATGTCAGGTTAACACAGGTTCTATTTATAATGTTTAGGAAACAATTATCAAAACGTTTTGTCAAAATAGTACTCAAGTTATTAGGCCTTCAAAAATTATTATACGCTGCGACTTCGAATGCTACCAATGCTCCCACTAGCAAAATAGCAACCTGAAAAATACATGCTAAAAAACGTCAACATTAATAGTTGGTGGAATTCATTAGGTTTAAGTAAAAAAAGCTTTAGGTGGGAAATAAATTTAAGAAATTATTTCAGTAAAGAAAAAATAGCGTTACAACATTTCAAAAAGCGTTTTTCCGAAATCCATCCGAAATCAAGTAGTGATTCAGTTAATCAAGAAGTATTTAAAAGTGGACCATAAGATCGAAGTAAATGGTGGACTAAGTACGTATTCCGAAGTCCAAAATAAGTAAGGTAGACAAGAGAAACACATTCATCATGTCCAACACTTTGTATTATTGCACTAAGCTCATGACCTCGAAGCTGTATTCGTAATTATAAGGGAATTGCACCAGAGTTCGTAATTATAATGGATTTGCACCAGTAATCGTATTTGCACCAGTAATCGTAATTATAATGGATTTGCACCAGTAATCGTATACATATAATGGCTTTGCACCAGTAATCGTATTTGCACCAGTAATCGTAATTATAATGGATTTGCACCAGTAATCGTATTTGCACCAGTAATCGTAATTATAATGGATTTGCACCAGTAATCGTATTTTGCACCAGCTAATTCGTAATTATATATGGATTTGCACCAGTAATTGTGGCTCTTAGGCAATAGCATTCATTGCAATAATCGGATAGCATACAATTTTGAAAAACACTTGTGTCCAAGTAAAACAAGGCAATGTTAATTCACCCCGTTAGAGTTTGTTAAAAACAATTAAGTGGTAAAAAGGTGGGCTATGAACTCGCAAAGTTTGACAGGTAATGTACTTGTAGTAAATTTACAGTTTGTAAACGAGCATGTATTCCCCTCGCGGGTTTATAAAACATTGAAAAGATTGAAATGTGAGGCTATGAACTCACATTAATGATGAAGAACGATTGACAGATAGGCATCTAATATGCACAACACGAACGGAAGACGAAGCAGCTCGAACAAGAAGTTGCAACTAATCTTAACGGTTAAGACCCACTAGCCTAGGATAATGAATTTGGGTTTTCCGATGAATGGTTACATCAACGCGACACGTTGATAAAAGATTTAGCTTTCCAAGTTATAATACTTTGGTGGTTGGTTAAATAAATAAATTGAAAATATACGCACAGCGTGTAATATATTCTGTATGTACTATATATGAAGAATAAATCCTTTTTAATAAAGACAAACAGTCCAAAGATTAATTTAAAGTATATAATACTTTGTAGGTATTATATAAATATAAAGAACGTGAGAAAAATAACTGAAGCAGAACAATTCGACACATTTTCAGAAATCACCAATTAAATAAATAAAAAGTCCTTGTATAAGCGAAATTGTACGTTTTAAGATTACCAATTAAGTTAAACGATGTTTATAAAGCTTTGTCAACAATTATTATGTTATCTTCTAGCTGACAATTATAAAATATAAAATAATATCTTATAAGTTTATATTTCGTTTCCTCGACGGGTCGTGACTAAAACAGTTCGTTTCCTTGTGAAAGTATAGTTTTCGTTCGTTGTCAGGTTTTCGTACAGTTATATTCTTATATATCTTTAACATATAATTTATTCCCTTTATTGGTTTATAACACAATAGTAGTTTTAGTGAATCATAAATATAGGAAATTATATAAGTTTCATCATGACTTCCCCGTTTATATAACGTTTCCCATATACGTAAAACTCAACGTTTTTCCCTTAATCAATATATATTGCAGTTATTCGCTTTCCAATATTTCAAATGCACGCTTTTTCCAGGTATAATATATATATATATATATATATATATATATATATTATATCTAAACTAAACAACTAATAAATATTGTATTTATTTAACCAATTTAAACCACCAATTTAGTCCAGTTTTAATATTTATAAAACCTAATGTTATTTTCATTTGTTTGTTGATTTGCTATATAAACTAAACGAACCCTCGTTGTCTCGCTAAACCAAACGCGTCCTTCGTGTCTTTCTCTCTTAAACCAAACATAACCCTTATGTTGTCATCCCTAAAACCAAACACCCCTTTGATAACTTAAACCAAACATGCCCTTAGTATTTTCTGCCCAACCAAACATCCCCTTATGCTGTTAAACCCACAACCAAACGCGGCCCTTATGGCTGCCATAAACCAAACACACCCTTAGGGCGGCTGTCACAGCCAAACGCACCCTAATGGCTGTCCACACAGCCAAACGCACCCTATGGCGGCTGACCCGCGAAACAAACGCGCCCTAGTCGACGCAACGAACAACCCGACGCACCCTTTTCATGTTAAAACCCAACCCGAACGCACCCTCGGTGCTAAATTGAACAACCAAACTCAAAACCACCACGAGCCGGCACCGCCATGGTGCGGCCGTGGCGGCGGCAGACCTGACCGAACCACCACCTTATGGTGGTGGTCTCGGTGACAACAACAACCAACGAACACGCCTCTTTTCTTTTCTTTTCGAGTGTTACCAACCAAGAAACGCACCCTTGGTGCTAACTATAACCACCACACGCACCCTCTAGTGGCGGCTGTGGTGGTGGCGTGGGTGGTAGGATGGTGGTGTTGGTTATGATGATGATGGCGACGGTGAGGTGGCGGTGATGGTGGTGTTGGCTGCGGTGGGACAGCAGCCGGAGAGGAGGGGGAGGGAAAAACGCGAGTGAGGGCGAGTGAGTATGATGAACGGGTAGATCGGGTGACAAGAATCAACTTTGGTGTTCGCCGGAAAAGTTTTCCGGCGGCGGCGCGACGGTGGTGGCCGGATCCGGCGGTGGTGGTGGCTGGCCGGATACTTTGGGGGAGAGAGAGAGAGAGTTATATATGTATGTGTGTAAATTTTGAGATGGAAATGAAATAAAATATATAAACTTTATATATATATTAAAAGTTTTAAAGAAAGTGTCAAGTCCTTTATAGTGTAGGGTAAAAAGTGTAACTTTTTAATATACTTTTGATAAAAAGCGGTTCGAGACTCGTTTGGGCGACTTAACTAATGATTCAACGCGCGAAACTTGCGCCGTTGTTTTCCAAATCATTTTTCTGATAAAAATGAGTATTTATTTGATATTATTTCATAAATATTTCCATAACATTTATAAAAATATTCGTTATTAATATTCGTTATTTATTTAATGAACCTGTTACGTCTCGTCCGAAAGTAAAACTAGAAATAAACCTTTAACCCGTATATTCGCGTTTTCAACAAATGTTTTCGAATAAAATGATGAATAATTTATTAAATATTTTTATTTAATAAAAATTGTTAATTAAATATAATTTAATTATTTTCTCGTTTCTAAATCTTGCGAGCTTCTGACTGTTTTCGGGTCTCGGTCAAAACTGAAAAGTTAGCTGGAATATCATTTCACATCAAATTGCTTTAGAGTCCGAGTCGTGAATACGTGGTTTAGCTGCTCGTTTTTGATAAATCAACCTAGGAATAACTTATATCTCCTTTAAAATTCCGAAAATTCTCGGATGTTACACCTGGGTTGTGGAACTAACTCCCAAACATCATTAGCAATGAATTAATTTAATTCTTCTTGCATAGCGATTATCCAACTTTCATCCGTTAAGGCTTCATTCACATTCTTAGGTTCTATAGTTGATATAAAACAAAAGAAGTTACTTTGGTTTTGGGCTTGTGACCTAAGGGTTCTTTGGTTAAGGTTTTCTATGACATTTTCTAATGGATGGTTCCTAGATTCCTTAATATTGATTATTTTGTCAATCTCTAAAGTTTCATCCTCAATGTCATTTTCTAAGTTTTTCATTTTGGTAACCTTAATTGCTTCTTCTTCGCCTAAGTCATCATCCACCAAGGGTGAGGTCTTAGAGGGTGAAGGAGTTTCATCGAATGTCACATTGAGTGATTCTTTGATTTTCCTAATGTGTTTATTAAGGAGTAACCTAAAAAAGACACATTCGTATGACTTTGGGTCAAACTTAGTGAAGTATTATTTGGTGTTTAAAATGAAGCAATTGCTTCCAAACACCTTAAAGTAATCAAGAGTAGGTTTCCTACCTCTCAAGAGTTCAGAAGATGTTTTACCTAGGATGGCTCTAATTAGGATTTGGTTGAGAATGTATGTTGAAGTGTCTACGGCATTACACTAAAACTTTTGTGGAAAAGATTGCTCATTCAACATAGTCCTACTCATTTCTTGAAGTGTCCTATTTTTCCTTTCAACCACGCCATTTTATTAAGGAGTGTGGTATGTGCTTAATTACACATACCTTTTTCCATTAAGAACGGACTTAAATGACCAAAAACAGATAGAAATTGCCAAATATATGTTTGTTTTGTATTTGTGTTATGCAGGAAACGGATATTCACAAAAGGACGAAAAACAAAGCCAAAAACGACAAAACTAAGCACGGAATGGAAAAGAGTGTGAAAGACGAAGCAAAATCAAAGCCAAAGAATCAATCAAGCCAAAAAGTCAACAGAAAAGTCAAATAGTCAAAGTCAAAGTCAACCCCGACAAAGTCAAAGTCAAAAGAAAGTCAAAGCAAAGAAAAATATAACTTGAGGGACTGTAATTGCCAATCCCCAAAGTTATATTACAAAGGAAACAAAGACAAGGGCTGAATTTGCAATTTAGTTAAAATACAAGTAGAGGGGGCATTTCTGCCAACCCCTCATACTTGTATTACAAAGGGACTGTTTTTGAAAATGGAGTTATAAGGTTGAGGGGGCATTTCTGCCAAACCCTCAACCTTGTACCACCACAAGGACGAAAATTGCAAACCACTTATACAACTAGGGGGACCAAAGTTGGCAACCACCCAAAACCTTTACCCTGTCACCCCAAACCTGTTTATAACAGGTTTTCCCGCCCATTTTCCCCCCAAACCACTCACGGGTTAACCACCACCTCTCTTTACCCATAAACCTCAATTACCCTGGATAAACCCTCTCTCCCACCTCCACTAACACCCTTAACCAAGTAAAACTGCCAAGATGGAGATCTCACCATTTTCGAGTAAATTCAAGGGTTATGATCATGATCCGAAAGTACACATGACAAGATCAAAGGCTGAGACTTCAAATGGGGACTTTTATCTCACCAAACAAACACACTAGGAGCTTTTTCACTCAGCAAGAAAGCACAATGCCTTGAAAGGAAGAACTTGGGTTTCGGGTATAAATACCCCCCCATGGATGCAAAAGGGACATCTTTACTTTTCAGTTTTTATCTATTTTTTTATATGTAATTCAGTCAAAATAGCTTTTCTATTTCAGAATTGTAATCAAGCTTTTAGTTAATGAAAATTCGAAAGTTCTTCATAAATCTTGTCGTAGTTTCTTTCACTTAACCTTTTGATTGTTAAAATTTGATTTTAAAAGTTTCTCAACATCTTATTTAACTAATATAATCAAAATAATCAAGCTAAATTATAGCTTAGTGGTGATTTCAAGTTTAAGTCAAAAGTTTGACTTGAGAAAGTCAAACAAGCAAAAGTGGAGCTTGGGTCAATATTGGATGGACCATGGGTTTTAATTCATTCAGAATTTGGACTTAGGGGTAATTAGGGTTAGTATTAGGTTCCTGTGCATTTGGACTTTTGTAAGTTTCTTCTTTAAATTTCTGCATTTTTTTTAATTTCACTGTAGCATGGCTTAATTTGTGCTTATTTCTGTTTCTTGTTGCTTATTTATATGTTGTATGCCTATTTATGCTTTATGTCAAGTTTTTATTTCAATTAGTTAAGATTTAAGATCAAACTGCCTCATATTGTCTTAAAACTGCTCATTGAGTTTAAGCTCATCTAAAGTGCTTATTGTTGATTGCTTTTTGCTGAATATTGCATAAAAACGATAAGTGGTCATCTGTCTTAAGTTTCCTAAGCTTAAAATCTCTTTTATAAGCTAAAAAGTTGTCACACCCCGCCAAGGCGGAAACACGAGGTGAAACTTCATGGATATCGTTACAACACAATGGTGTCTACTATAGAGATACTAAAAGGAAAAGGAAATAACTAACGGGGACACTATGTGTCATAACAATACCCAA